>JAKOOJ010000001.1:288653440-288905940 GCA_022577455.1 Arizona elegans
AGGCCCGTGATGGTGAACCTATGGCACGCGTGACAGAAGTGGCACCAGAGCCATCTCTGGACACGCCATCCGTCGCCCATTGCTCTTCTGGGTTCTGGTGCTCACATGCATGCCGGCCAGCTGGTCTTTGCGCATGCATGCGTGCCAGAAACCGGAAGACCAGGTGACCAGTGCACATGTGCACACTGGAAACCGGAAGCTCAACTGCTCTTCTGGTTTCTGGCACTCCCGTGCACGCATGCTCCTGTTTTGGCACTCGGTGCCGAAAAGGTTCAGCAACACTGTACTAGGCTATTCTCCATAGTGTAGAAATGGGAGGTGCCAGTCTGGGTTATTCCTTGCTCTAGCTCTATGTTCTGAGTTGAAACTTCTGAAGATCCGCCTCCCTGGTGACGTCTCTTCAGTTTGTTTCAACTCAGCACTAGCTCATGGTTGCAACCTTAAGCTCCTGAGCTTTGAGTTGGATTTATTTAATTATAAATTATTCCCTGGACTTTGTTATTTCCCCCTTTTTTGTTTTTCTCTACTACTATATTGTAGCTGTGACTGGCAGAAATAGCAGGTAGGCCAGGGGGAATCTCTCCGCTTCTGGATTGAGTGTGTGGGGGGGGTGGCTGTTGCTCTCCCCCCAACCTCCCCTACACCTTTAATGCTCTGAGGGGGCTATCCGGCTGGCTTTCGCCCCGGACCCTTAGAATTGCTTCTTCGGCCTGCAGGAGGCTGCGTTTGGAGCCAGGGGACGCGCGCGCCGTTTCGGCTTGCCGCGGCGTCCCTTTCATCACCGCTGCTCAGCTGAGAGGCGCAGCGGCCTTTTTTTGTCTATTTCTAGCCGTTTGGGGGCCGTTTGCAGTCGCGCCAGCCTATTTCAGCCTGGGCGCTGCTTTTTGGTTATTATCTGTGCCTGGCTGCATTGCTACGATCGGAGGGGCGGCGCCAGGCACTTTGAGCTGGGTGTAAGTCGCGGCGGCCTTCGTTCCCGCGCAAAATTTTGGCGGCCATTTGCACGGGCGGCCTTGTTTCCCCGGCCTTTCTGGGCACAGAGCTGGTGATTCCTGATTGGCAGAGGGCATCTGGACATTGACCGGCACAAAGTCTGAATTTGTCTGCAGGCTTGCTTAGCGGCCTGACCTGCGGTCTTTTGATCACCCCCGAAGACGGTCTTCTTTGAACTGTGGCTGTTGGAGGCGGCCATTTTGTCTGCAACGGCAGCCATTTTGTCAGGCCAGTATAATTCCCTTCCCTCTCCGGTTGGGAAGACTTTGCCCTTCTCTGTGGATTTCTGGACTGGACAATAGACTTTAGAATTATGGGGGATACTGATAGGCAAGCATCCCTTTCTGCTGAGGGTTCCTGGTCTTATCTTATCAGAGGCAGAGCTACTTCCAGGCCTCGAATGGTCAGTGTTGCTGCAGCTAACAAAATCAGGGCCAGGGCCAGGGCTCGCTCAGGGCGTTCCAAGGCCGAGGAAAAGACTGCCCGAGTTAGACAACGTGCCTTGGACAGAGAATTTGCAAAGGCCGCTGCTTTTAATGCATCTACAGATTCCTCTCACGCTTCTGTGGCTGCTCAGCCTCTATCTGGTCAAGGTGTGGAAACTGCTGCTCTTCAGACTGTACATTCTGCAGTTTCTCAGCCTGGGCTTTCTACTGTTGTAGCTGGGCCTTCTAGTCAGTGGTCTCCAGAGATGCAGTCTGAGCCTCAGCCGATCCCGGGGCCTTCTGGGTCCAGTAGACATCCTGAAGCTACCTTTACCCCCACTGCGGCTGGCCTTTGCCAGGGTGAGGGGGGGGAACCAGATGTTTCTACCTTTATGAAGGCTTGGGTAGCGCAGGTAATTAGACGGCATCGCAGAAGGCATGCAGCTCCAATCGCAGGCTTTTGCACAAATGTACGCTTTTAGGCCTGAAGCTGAGACTCAAGGTTATGTTCCCCCGGAGGACTACCAGGGGCTGATTTCACCTTCCCCTTCTGAATTAGCTGACTATGTAGAAGACTATCTGGAGGAAGGGGAGATATCTGATGGGGATCAGGTCCAAACACCTAGGCCTGCATTCAAAGGGTTATTTATTCCAGCCCTTTGGAAGCCCCTTCTCTCAAAGGCCAGGGCCACTGCTCGCTTGGGCCCTGATCCAGCTCTCTCTGGTTCTGGGGGTACTGGAGAGCAGGATGAATCTTTTCACTGAGCAGGCTGTGGAGGCAGATACCATCCCTATCCCGGGGATGTTCCTGGACATGATTCATAGGCAGTGGGTGGCCCCAGCTTTACCTTCCAGGGCCTCTGGTCTCGACACCCAGATGTCTACGGTTGATGCGGACATGATTAACTTGTTGGAGGTTCCCAAGGCAGACACTCTGGTGGCAGCTCTCACCTCTTCTTCTGTTTTACCACCTGATGCAGAGGACGCCTTGAAGGATGAGGTTAGGCAAGAGGAGACGGCACTTCGTTGCGCGCACCAGGCGGATGCCTGGGCTGTGAGAGCTTCTTCTGCTGCATCTTTTCTCACCAGGGCGTCGGTCAGATGGCTTCGTCAGCTGCAGGGTCATTTGGCGCCAGATGATGTTCAGGCCCACCAAGACATTTCAAAGATTTTGGCAGCAGCTGAATATATGGCGGATGCTACCTTGGCTGCTGCCAGGTTCTCGGCCAGGGCCATGGCTTCGTCAGTAACAGCTAGACGTATGCTTTGGCTACGTCATTGGCGAATGGACGGGAAGAACAAGTGGAAGTTGGCTTCCGCTCCCTTTGAAGGGGGGTTCCTTTTTGGCCGAGTATTAGATCCCCTACTCATAGAGACGAGGGATAAGAGAAAGATTCTCCCGTCCCAGAGCAGGCGAGCGGATTCCCGTCCGTTCCCTTACTATAGGCGGCCCTCCTTCCGCCAGGGGGGAGCCGGGCCAAGCTTTCCCTGTCAACAACGGCCTTTCCATTTCTTTAGACCTGGTTACCAGGCAGACAGTTCAGCCTTCCACCGTGGTCGCCAGCAGCCACCCAACAAGCCCTTCAGGGGCTCCGGAGGCAGACGGGCTAGGAGGGCTAAGTGACTGTCCGTCTCTGGCCCCTATTGGGGGCAGGCTCGGTCTGTTTGCGGACCGCTGGGATGACCTGACAACAGACAATTGGGTGAGGGAGACTGTAAGAGCAGGGCTCTCCCTCGAATTCCTTTCACCTCCTCCGAGGCGTTTCCTCCCTTGTCCCGTTTCTGGAGACCCGGTCAAATGGGGGACTCATGGAATCGGCTATCCAGCATTTGTTGGATATTCGGGCCATTCAGCCGGTTCCACTGGGGCAAAGGGGGCGGGGGTTCTATTCCAACCTATTTGTCATCCCAAGGGCCTCGGGGGGGGTGGAGGGCAATTCTAAATTTAAAAGGTCTGAACGAGTTCATCGTTTACCGGAGGTTCAAAATGCACTCCCTGCATTCCATCTTAGCGGGAATCAGGGGAGGAGACTTTCTAGCCTCCATAGATTTGACCGAAGCATACTTCCATATTCCAATTCGGCCGTCAATACCTGAGGTTTTGCTATTCAGGCCGTCACTTCCATTATCTTGCCCTGCCGTTCGGGCTGGCCGCTGCCCCCCGGACGTTTACCAAGGTTCTTTCTGTTTTGGCGGCGTATCTCAGGTCTCTTCCCATCAGAATTCAATGTTATCTCGACGATTTGCTCCTACAGGCGTCCTCCCAGCAGCGAGTGGAACAGGACTTGGCCATTACTATACAGGTATTGAGGGACCATGGGTTCTCGATGAATCTGGCAAACTGCCATCTGGTTCCTTCCACAAGGTTCGTTCACCTAGGGGCCCTGATCGACACACAAGCGGGGCAGGTTTTCCTGTCCCCGGACAGACAGGACAGTATAA
This sequence comes from Arizona elegans, assembly GCA_022577455.1. Lineage (NCBI taxonomy): Eukaryota > Metazoa > Chordata > Lepidosauria > Squamata > Colubridae > Arizona > Arizona elegans. The sequence goes on from JAKOOJ010000001.1 coordinate 288,657,301, forward strand.
GGGCCCTGATTCATTCCATTCAAGGGTCCCAGATGGTTCAGGTAGACCAGCTATCCCACCTGTTGGGGAAGATGATATCTTGTCTGATCATTGTTCCCTGGGCCAGGTTCCATGTGAGACCACTACAGTGGTTCTTGCTCCCCTTTCAGAAGGCAGGAACGAGCTCGTCCAAGATCAGGGTTCAAGTCCCACCGCGGGTCCTACATTCCCTGACCTGGTGGATGTCAGAGGCCATCCAGAAGGGGTGTCACTTCAGGGAACCACACAGGGTGGTAGTAACGTCAGATGCCAGCCTGCTGGGCTGGGGGGGGGTCATTGCAGATCCCAGGTGGCCCAGGGCCGCTGGTCACACCTAGAGCTGTCCCACCAGTTCAATTGGCTGGAGCTCCGAGCTGCCCGTCTATCTCTCCAGTTCTTTCTTCCACAGGTGAGGGGGCAGCACGTGCTCCTTCTCACAGACAATACAACATGGACAAAAGCCCATGTCAACAGGCAAGGGGGGACTCGTTCCTGGACTCTAATGCGAGAGGCGGAGGCCCTTTGTCTCTGGGCAGAGACTCACCTTTTGTCCCTGACAGCGGACCACATTGCAGGGACGGACAACGTCGAGGCCGACTGGCTGAGCCGAGCCACTGTGGACCCCTCGGAGTGGAGGCTCCATCCCGGCCTGTTTGCGGAGATAGTCGACCGGTTCAGTCGCCCGGTGGTGGACCTCTTCGCCTCTCCGACGAACTCACAACTTTCTCTTTTCTTCTCCCAATTTCCTGCCCTGGGAGTGGCGGGGGTGGACGCTCTGCGGACCCCGTGGCCCAGGGGCCTTCTATACGCTTTTCCTCCCCTTCCCCTGATCCCAGCCGTCATTCGGAAGTTGTTGTTGGAGGGGGCGGAGATGGTGTTAGTGGCCCCGCACTGGCCCAGGCGGCCTTGGTTCGCCGACCTGGTTGATCTGTTGGTTGCCAGGCCCTGGCGGATTCCCCCGGACAGAGTCGTCCTTCACCAGGGTCCGGTGCAGCACCCGGACCTGCAGTGACTGCAGTTAGCCGTGTGGAGGTTGAGCGGGGGCTCCTGAGGAGGGAGAACTTTCCGGCCAGGGTCATTCAGACTATGCAGGCGGCCAGGCGGCCCTCCACCACTCGTATTTACGAGGCCACGTGGAACAGGTTTGCAGTGTGGTGTGCCTCCAGACATGTGAGTCCAACCTCAGCATCTGTGGTGGAGGTGCTCGAGTTCCTTCAGGACAGGTTGGATATGGGACTTTCCACTAACACTCTACGACGTCAGGTGGCTGCGCCAGGCACTGTACTGACCTTTGGGAAATGGGGCTCCCTCGCTAACCACCCGAGGGTGAAGAATTTTCTGCGTGGAGCGACTAACTTAAAGCCTACGCCTCTTCACCGTTATCCCACTTGGGATCTCTCTAAGGTTCTTCAGGCATTAACAAAGGCACCATTTGAACCGTTGAGGGAGGCTAGTCTTGGCCTCCTCTCGTGCAAAGTTGCTTTCCTTGTGGCCGTCATGTCTGCCCGACAGATTCGGAGTTGGCGGCCTTATCGGTGCGGAAAGACCTGTGTATTTTCACCCCAACAGGGTGGTCCTGCGGCTGGACCCTGCCTTTCTTCCTAAGGTCAACTCCTTGTTCCACCGAGCGCAGGAGTTGGTCTTGCCGGACTTCTGCCCTCGGCCTAGGCACGCCTTGGAGCAGACCTGGCACACCCTGGATGTCAGGAGGGCCCTCCGTATTTACATTTTTAGGACCGCTTCTTTCCGAAAGTCGGAGGCGCTCTTTGTCTCCTTTCAGCCGTCGACTCTTGGCCACAGGGTGACCTCTTCCACGGTGGGACGCTGGCTTCGGGCGTGTATCTCGTCGGCATATGAGCTTCAAGCGCTCCCGGTGCCACAAGGGATTACGGCCCACTCCACCCGCAGTGCTGCCACGACTGCGGCCTGGGCTACTCGGGCGTCAGTAGAAGACATCTGTCGGGTGGCCACGTGGACTTCCCCCACTCCCTTCATCCGTCACTATAGACTTGACTCCTTTGCTTCGGCGGAGGCCGCCTTCGGGAGGCGAGTACTACAGCGGGTTCTTGAAGATCCGGGGTCGTCGGCCCAGGACAGCTCCCTCCCTTAGGGCTGGTCAGTCTTTGGTATATCCCAGACTGGCACCTCCCATTTCTACACTATGGAGAAGGGACGTTGGCTTACCGTGATACGTTCCTTCTCGTAGTGTAAAATGGGAGGTGCCAGCCCCACCCTGTCTGTGGCTGCCTGGACCGGCTCCCTTGGTGGAGCATGTTATTTCTCTCTTTCAGACTGCGTACCGTTCACTTTGGCTGCGTACCATTCACCTTGGCTTCGTTGGCACAAACTGAAGAGACGTCACCAGGGAGGCGGATCTTCAGAAGTTTCAACTCAGAACATAGAGCTAGAGCAAGGAATAACCCAGACTGGCACCTCCCATTTTACACTACGAGAAGGAACGTATCACGGTAAGCCAACGTCCCTTCAGTTGGGTAGGTCACCTGTATTTATAGTTCTTTGAGTGAGGAAAAAACAGTGGAGTTTGCACACTTTGCAAAGCCATGTTTGTTTTAATAATTTATTTATTTATTTATTTATTTATTTATTTAATTAATTTTTTATGCCGCCCTTCTCCCGAAGGACTCAGGGTGGTGAACAGTCAAAATAAACACATATATAAAAATGTGAATAGAAGCAATAAATAATAATTAAGTCAATTTGGCTTATCAGTTAAATTAAGATCTTCGGAATAAAATTTACACAATTAGGAAAAGGAAAGAAAAAAATTAATTATGCCAGCCCGGCTTGGTGAAAGAGGAAGGTCTTAAGTGCCCGACAGAAAGTACGAAGATCTTGATGTGTAAGTATAAAAGAGAATAGTTAGGTTCATACATAAAGCTGAGCTTGGACCAAAGAAACCATACAGGAAACATGCAAATAAAAGATGGCATCTTATGGTGCCACTACTAAAATGTTTCTGATTCCAGTGCTTAATCTCCTTTGCAAACAAAGAGTAGAGCTTCCCATTTATATATTTTCTTACAGGGTTAGATCCAAATCGGCTGTACTCCTGGGTGGGGTTGAATTCACAGTTGGCAAAATAGCAGACAGAACATGCTGGCTCTCTGCCAATCTCCCTGGCTGCATGATGGTGCTTGGTTGAATATAGTATAAAACATGAATTATTGAGAAAAGAAATAGGTTGGTTGGGAAGGAATGGAGAGATGGAATGAGAGTAAACCCTATAAGGTGGGCCCTCTTCCAGTCAAAAGTGGAGTAAATGATGATGATAATGCAAATCACGTATTGCAAAGGATCACTGTTAAATTAGCACTAAACAATCACATACAGCCATCATCTGTCTTATTTGTGCCCCTGCTGTCAGAGTGGAGTTGATTAAATTAACTTGTCTATGTATTTTGTTAAACTGTAGTATGATTTAGGGGTTTTGTGTGGGTTCATGGGATTGTGAAAGATACTTGGCTCACATAAATATTGGCTAGCAAATTGTTTCCAATGTGACATCTGACACAATCTGATATCTCCAAAATTTAAGTGTTATTTGGAAGACATTGTTAATGTTTTCCATTATGTTGTGTCTTTTTTATTTGATGGAAACTTAACTCTCTGGAGTTGGCTCCAGAGACCACTGAAACCCAGATTGTTTATCTATTTATTGTGAACCTGTTTACATTAGTGATCATTTTCTTCCCTTGTTCTGCAATCAATAGAATAAGAGAGTGCTAGTCTATTACTACCCAAACCTGTATGTTCTTAGATGCATTGTCAATTTTTTTCATGCACTGACCACCTGAGCTGCAATAGATGTTCTGAAATTTGTTTCAGAACTGATTAGCTCACTATCTTGAGACCCAGATAATTAAATCAGATTTGTTGTTGAACTGACAAAAGAAAATGCATAATTGCAGAGAATTAAAATTTGGAACAAACTGCTTAAAATATACATCAGAGTTTTCCATAATGGAGCTATATATTCCAGTTTTGTTATAGGCATTTTGTTGAATATTCTGTTTCTGAAGATCTTTGATTAGGAACAAAGAAAAACTACATACTGGTAGTCCTCAACTTAGAACCACAATTCAGCCCAAAATATATGTTGCTAAGTGAGAAATTTAAATTAATTTTGCCTCATTTTACATTTTTTCTTGCCACATTTGTTAAGCGAATCACTGCTGTTCTTAAGTTAGTAACATGGTTGTTAAGTGAATCTGGCTTCTCCATTGACATTGCTTGTCAGAAGGTTGCAGAAAGGGATCACATGACACCCCAGGACACTGCAACTGTCATAAATGTGAACTAGTTGTCAAGCATCCAAATGTAAATCATGTGACCATGGGGATGCTGCAAAGGTCATAACTATGAAAAATGGTCCTAAGTCACTTTTTTCAGTGCTGTTGTAACTTCAAACGGTCACTAAACAAATTGTTATAAGTCGAGGACTACCTGTATATCAAAATTAGGCCAGTCTACTTTAGTGTTCTATCTACATGACTGATTGTAGTCTTTCAGCTTAGAGCTGAAACATACTCTGTTTTCATAATAATGCCTTTGATTTTGCAGCTGAGCATGTTTACAACAAATAGTTCTTTACACAAAGGAAACGGATAACACTTTCGAAGCTTTTATTTGCAGTTTAAGACCATGTAAGATAACGTCCCTGAACCTTGTGTCATGTTTTAGAGTTCAACTCCCAGACTTTTCAAAAGCTATTGTGTTATGAATTGAAGGATGCCAAGTTGAGGACTACTAATCTTGTACATTTAATTGCATACCTTTCTGAAGATAAGAGAATTGTTGACTACTAAAGGGTTGCAAGATCTGGGACAATATGTTATGAATTAAAGCTTCCATCAGTGTTCTTGTTGGATGCCAAGAAAGTCTGATTAAATAAAAAGGTGGAATACAGGAAAGTTGTTTAACAACTGCCTCATTTAGTGTCAGGCATGAAGAATCAGGGTTACACCTAAGTTCTAATTCAGAAATTTTATTGCTCAAGACTATACACAATAATCTGGTCAACTAATAGTCAACACTAAATAAGTGCTAGATAAGAGTCAACAAAATTCAAGGGTTGGACTTGGAGTGTTTGTGAACATGTAACAATTCTAGGTTGAGTCCTCTTTCGATTCTGCTCCCCGAGGTTCTGCGTGCTCTTCTACATTTAATGACTATTTGCAGTTACCTGGTGATAAAAAAATAATTTTATAACCAATCCTCGTATTTACGACTAGCAAAGGAAAGCTGAAGTAAGATCATAAGTTCAGTCGTGGTTTTGCTTAGTGACCATTCTTCTTATTGATCAGAATGGCAAACTGTGGTAGCTAAATGAGGGCTACCTGTATTTGTTCCTCATTGGGGCATCTTTTAAAAGTTGGACCAAATCTTTTGTTTTTCCCTTTCCACGGTCCTTTTTGGAATATGCTGAGAAAAGCAAAGGATTGCCTTCCATCCACTCTTCTACTACTAAGGAATAATTTCATGTATAGGTTTCCCTGAGGCTATCCATTTCACTTCATGACCAAGGTTCCAAGGGTTAACATAGGCTTATTAGCCTGAGCAAATTATATTAATATGCTACTTATTTAGGGCAATTCACATTTGTTATGCAGAGCTAGTTGCCATGTTATGATCATTAATTCAGTAATAACGTTGGATAAATTTTGGGTCAAAGTGGGATTGCTCTAAGGGAAACTGTGGAAGTGTTATAAAACCAAGGTCTAATTTTAGATAGAGGTGATAAAGGCTTGGTAATTAAACACATTTTTTTTTTAAAAAAAAGAAATCTAGCAAAATTTTCTATGACTTCTATTGGCTTGACCAGAAGAGAATGAATTAGTTTCCCACTGCTTGACCTGTCTGTTCTAAGCATTTGAAATCTGAGAAGCTGCATGCATCTTCTGCCCCAGCAGCCAAATAACCAGGGAAAAAAATGCCTGCTATCACAAAATTGCAGAAACAGCAAGTTCTTGCTTGTTATTTTGCGACATCATACTTTTCCAGTGTCCATCAACTCAATAGAAAAAGCCGCTGAGCCATTGAAAGGTTTTGTGGGGTCATGAATTCTCCTTTACCTGTTTCTGTAAACTTGATTATTTGTATAATTAACTTTACTATTTCAAGTGATAAAGCTGCAGTTCTTTTCAAACCCTGTTGATTTTACTGACACACATACTGTACACACAGCCCCAGAAATCCTGCAGAATGTTTCTCAACCTTGGCAGCTTGAAGATGTCTGGACTTGAGCTCCCAGAATTCCACAGCATGCCTGCTGGCTGGGGAATTATGGAACTTCATATCCACATACCTTAAGTATCCAAGCTTGAAAATAACTGCTACAGCATATTAAGAAGAACTGTTTCTCATTTGATTTGCACAATAATTCCTCTTTGCTCACCTACAGCCAATTCCTAATTCTCATAGGTAAATAAGTGGTATTCATAAACTTGTTTTGACTATGTCCAGGTTCACAGATTCACAGTTTGGGACTTGCATGAAGAAAAATCGCTTGAAATTGTTAGGAAATGATAATTACCTAACTTGTTGGGTTGATAATATATAAAACTCAATATAGCTTTAAGACTGTATTGCTGTATTGCATCATACTGTATCCTGATTGGTTAGCTCTGTCCTTAAGATGTCCTTTCCAAGGAAGGGAAGTTTGGAGCATTGTCTGCTTCAACTGTAATCAGTACAGCAGGTGTGAAAATTAGTCAGATATTAAAGTTCCTTGTTATACTGGCCAATAGAAATGGGAAGAGCAAGATCTGTGCAAGAAACTAGCAGTGAAAATACCTTAGGAGTAATTTTCATGTAATGAAAAATAGTTTTATAAAATGCAAGAAGGAAAAAGGTGAATCAGTTTTGCCTGCCATTTATTGTTGTTGTTGTTGTTATTGTGTTTTAAGAAGTGCAATTATGGGAACTTTTTCAAATCTATATTGAAAAGATTTGGGCATCTATTTTTATGTTTTTGCACTTTTTGATACCTGTGGAGAGAGAGATTTTTTGTCCCCCCCCAAAAAAAATTATAGGTTTGAAATTTTCATATGAGATATGGCAATGGGAATAAAAGAATTTGGATTTTGCATTTACCATTTTTAATGTATGCATTTGTTTAATATTTTCTGCTTCTTGGATGAGAAGCAAAACTTCTTCAAAGAAAACCAAGAAAAAACAGTTGCCTCTTGAAAAAGCACCTTTGGGACAAGTAGGGTTAATTGTTTTGCAATATTTGGAAGCCCCATCTTCAATAAATCAATGAAACTGAAGCTTATCTTTTACTGACGTATTTTTTTGGGAGGGGGTGAGAAATGAGTTTTATTTAACCCCCATTATTTTTACAAATGCAGCCATAATTTTTATCTGTTGGAACTATATTATTTCAGCAGCAGAAACTGTTTGGAAAAGATTTGAATATAATTTTTTCAACATTTTTACTAAGAGGTAGATATTGATGTTTGTTAACAATTATTAGTAACCAGAAGTCACACTCTTGGCATTTGAAACTACTGAGATTTAACACCATAATATGCAAAATTGTATTCAAGACCAACTGTACATATTGGAACATGCCTATAATTCTCATGGGCCTATGCTTCCCTTTTTATTTTAACAGAGACTACTGGATATGTAGACAACTAATGTTCGTTTTTAAAGCAAATTATATACTTAATGTGGTATTGTAGATTTTCTCTGGAGGCTTTAATTGCATTGGATTCAGGTAATTCCTATAACAGCCTTCTCCAGTTTGATTCTCTGTTGCAAAATAGACTCCATCATCCCCTGCCAATCCCACTCATGCTTGTTGGCAAAGATAGTTGTTGTCCAATGAATTTGGAGAACAATAGCTTACAGAAGCTTGATGTCCTGATATTGGGTTGATAAAAAACATAAATATAGTCCCAAACACACACCTAATCTTGAATATGTTTTCTGAAGTATTTTTAAATCTGGAAAAAGAAATAACATCTGCCCTGACCTTGGCATGGATATAATGTTCTTAATGCTTTATAATGCTTCTTTTTTTTTGGGGGGGGGGGTAACATATTACAGAGTTGTTCATACAAGAAGTTTAAGGATTTACTGCAGTGTCCAATTGGGAGGGGATACAGGTATTTGTAAAACTATGAAAGGCATTTTGTTTTCATTTCGCTTAGTCTCCTCTAAGGAATGCCAGCTTATCTGTTGAGTGGTGGGCTCTAACCTGTGATGATCCCCATGTCTCCCACAAAAAAGCAAGGTCAGCAGCAATCATTTTTATTCTCTGCTTGGATCTGTGTGTTTTGTAACAAGAGAAAATACTTAGCATTCTTTTTGGTATTTTAGATTAGCTCTTATCAAGTAACCCTTCGTTTTTTATGTAGATGCATGCATGTAATTGCAGAGAAAGAATTTGCCCAAACCTTCTAGTGATTGTGGTTATTAAGTTGAGGCTCTGGACAGGCCTAAACGGTATTACCTTAACATAGTTCTATCTAAGCTTGAAACTTTTTAGATGTGTTTTGATTACAATTTTCCAGACTCTCCAAAATTCCCAGTCAATATTCCCAAAGTAGATTGGGGAACCTGCCCTAACTTATCCAGTCTGGTTACAGTAAAACTAATTGTGGTGTCTCTTATTATCAATTGTCTATTACAATTAAATTCATCAGTATTTGATCATTTTTATTATAAGGTAAATGCTCATACCTTTAGTCATTTCATATACAAAGAAAGAATAGATTATGAAATACACTGAATCTTCAGTGTTCCAAAGGTGCTGTTCAAAAGGCAAGTGGACTTTATTGGGGGTGTTATTCCCCTTGAAAAAGGCTTCTTCAATTCTGGTTGAATGGTGGTGAATGGAAGGATTTATATTTTTTACAGTCATCTGGTCATTGGCACTCTGAAGGTCATTGTTAGTTCTCTGAGAGTTGTTGAGACCACTTGGAATGTTGAATCTTCACTATTGAATCTTCACTATTAACTAGAACAAGGTTTTGCAACCTGGGCAACTTTAAGACTTGTGGACTTCAACTCCCAGAATTCCTCAGCCAGCAAAGCTTTAAAATTGCCCAGGTTGGAGATTTCTGAACTAGAACTCCTATGACCTTCAACCAGCATTATACTTAACATTTGTTTCAATTGTTTTGAGACATTTGAGTGCCAGATACAAAGTAATCAAATACAGCATACGGATATTAAAATATCACTTCAGCAATTACATGCATTTATAACTTTATATATTTCTAATCTTTTATGTTCTGGTTGTAGAATTGGAGCACTCTTGGCAGAGAATGGAAAAAAACAGTGTTAAGAATTTTTATCTTCAAAGCATGACTACTGTATTTGCAAACGTAAACACAGAGACATAATCAACTTTCCCTGAACTCCTAAAAGAATAATAATGGTCACCTTTCTAATTAATCCTTTGGTTTGTTCTTTCTCCTGGGATTCAGTTTCTCTGCTTCTTGTTTTGTTCTTTATTTCTTAAGGCTGTTCAAAATATTGTTTTATACGTACTAGTAGAGCAAGTATGATTAATAATTTGATACAAAAAAAAGTGTGCTGCTTACTAGCAATGTTGAACCACAGTGTTTATGATGTTGATTAGTATCTTCCTGTAAATATATTTCTGACAACATGGTCAAGAATTCCAAATAGCTTACCCATGTTTTGTTTTGGAAGATGCCTTGTCTTTTACATCAGAAATGATCTCAGGTTGTTAGCCAACGGGTAATTTACTCTGACAAGGGGTGGAGGCAGTTGAGGCTGCTTTGTTTCTTTGGCCATTAATGTTGACCTCTATTATTGTGAATATATAGGATTTTTTTTTCCTGCCAGGCTTATAAATAGTAATTTTGAATTTTCACATTGTGATTCAAGAGAGTGAGCAACTAGCAGTGTCACTTGGTGTTCTCTGAGTGTTGAAGTCTCTTGACAGCTTGCATTAGCTCTCCAAATCTTTACTGCAAAACTGGACATTTCAGTTCCTCTCGTGTGAGATTTGAAGAATAGGGATTGGTGCCTGACAAAATCCTCTGTAATTCCAACACCCATTTTCTTCTTTCAGGGAACTTATGAAAAATGGTTCTAACTGCATCTTTTTTTAATGTTGCTTGGGTTGTGTAATTCTTAAGATGATCTTCAGTTGTGGGTTTAATTTCTGAAAACTCATTCATTTTCTTTTATTTCCTTGAAAAATTCATACCTGAGTAAGCTGGTTATCTCACTGAAATGTTATCTCACCCTCACTGAGGGTCTGGTTATCTCATTGAAATGAAAGGGAAGTCAAAATCTGGTATTCTGCTAGTAAATATGCAGTAATACAGCAAGATGTTATCCTTTTCTCTTGCTTCCTACAATCCTTTTGGAATGTAATAAGAAAAGCTATATATTTTGGAGTCAATTTGCATCAGTAACCTTGTTATTTCCACGTATGGCTTTATGATGTACACTCTATTATAACAGCTCCATATTGTTTAAGCAAATACGCTGTCTTTCATATATTTCAGTTCATATTTTATACTGAGCCAATGTTTGTTAACCATGATTTTTTTAATACACTATTTTTTAAATAAACCATGTTGGTTCCTATAAAATAGTAACCTATACTAACCTTTACTATGCCTGAGTTCGTGCATGATCCTGAGACAGAAACAAGCAAAATTTATGCACCCAAGATTTAAGTCACCTAGGGGTCAGATTTGTAGATACTTGGAGCTTTACATAACAATATTTGTTTATTTTAGTTCCCTGTTTGTTTTTAAAAAAGGAAGTATATGAAGGAAAACACACACATGATAAGAGTATATGTATGTATGTTTTCTATACTTCTGTATTTTGTACATTCAAAATACATGCAAAAAAGACATATCTCCACAAATTTGTCAAATCATCATATGAAGCATGAATGCTGAAGGTCAGGACTGAGCAATGCTAACATATATGGTTGAAATTTTGTGAGCTTTCACAGAACACATCCTGGTAAGAATTTGGGCTGAAAGTTTGAAGGAATTGAACATTCAGGCTTGAAATATGTTACTGATCCTCTCCTTAGCATTATTTAAATATTGGTTCTGATTTTATTTTTAAAATTCAGAAATGCACATTTTTCTATTTAGAGAAAACATAACATAAAGGGCTTAAGTTAAATGTCCCCATGGTTGTTTGGATACATGTACAAAGAATGCATGTGCTGTTAAAAGTAATTGGAAACTCTGCAAGACAGAAAGATATGAAGAGTTATAGTGAGTGGCATTTCAATATATAGCAACATTAGAGTTATCACTAGAAGAACATTGAATGTTCCTTGATATTTTTTGATAGAAGAGTGGATCATATAGATAATTTCCTAGAGTTGAACAAGATTTAACCTATGTGGTTGTATGAATGGAATTTATAGTTAGTTGGAGGAACTTGGCTTTGAAATGGTTCTTCTGAATTTCTGTTTGTGTGAACATGGATGGTTTTTGAAAAATGCCAACAAAAAATAAGAAGGAAGAGGGAGAAAATGCTTCACTTCCTTGTTAAATGGTTTTCTGATTTGTAAATTATCACTCCAAAAATACTAATTGACATATAAACAAACCATCTTGTTTTCTAATGGACTACTTGGTGAATCCCTGCCAATGTCTGTTGCACACCTGGGCACACTTACCTTGATTGTAGTCCTCCGAACATTTTTTTTTCAACAAAAGAAACCCTTATGTGGTGCCCACAAGATCATCCAGAGCTGGCAAGCCATCAGAGAAAGCCAATTTTACAGACAAAAGACCTATTTCAGGAAAACAACCTAATTGAATGTTCAAAGGCATTCATGGGATTTATTCTCATGTTTTCATTTGAAAACCTCAAGGGTGGAGTGTGCATTTCATTTATTGAGTCCGGAGATTTAGTATCTGGACAATGGACATTCAGCATATTCTGGTTTCAGCATTTTTTTGGGGGTGAAATAATCTATACCTTGTTGCTGTATTTATATTATAAAATACAATTTGTTTTTCTGTCAAAGTATACCTTTTTAGGTATAGGTTTTATAATATCATACCTCTAGGAGGGAATATTGTACAACTCCCATGGTTGAAATGCAGAATGTATGAGATTTGGATCAATCTCTAGCTAAACTATTGCACTTAAGTAATCAGTGTGGCCATTTATCAAAGCCAAATCTGTGTTTCTATTCACTTTTTTAAAATACAAGTCTGATACACATTTTTTTCATTGAAATGTTCATGCTATGTATAAATGAGCAGCATGAACAAGAAACCTTAATTTCAGTGCCTGTAAAAAGTACTTAACTAAAAATACTGCCTGTATTTTTATCCAGGATAATTCAGGAAGGACATAGTACTGTCCTAGGAAAGACCTACTCATATCACATATGGGAAATTAGTTTGTAAATAAAAATCTTTATATTTTAATGTTCTCCGCCCCGGCACATTTTCTTGAAGTTCAGTAATCTTGTAATTCTTCCTCAGTGGCCAATGAATTGCTTAGTTTTTCCACTTAATTTTGAGATTTACTTTGGTTTTGAACTAGAGGTTCTGCCCAAGTATAAGCCAGAAGTGATGTGTGGCCTTCCATTTCATTGTGTCTGGAGGGGAATACAGTCCTTAATTATCAAATTAGATGCACATTCTGGCTCTCTGGCATGTCTTCCTGGCTGGCCATCTGTTACATTGGATCAAGGCCCACCGAGAAAGTAGACTACTCATTACCAACAGTGCCCTAGTGCCAACCAATGGTGGGTTAAGAGGGGCAGGCTGTACACAGTTCATATTCCTGCTCCCCTGCCAGGAGCATTTCTTATGAGCAGATCAATGCCAGCCTAAGCCCATATGTCCCATTTGCATAAATTCACATCTGTGGAGACAGATGTGGCCATTGCTGTACCAAGAGGAAATGTTAAGGAATGAGGATACTGACCATAGTTTATCAATCAAGTGTCCTTTGGAAAAAGAAGTTTATAATGGCACTACTTCATCACTATAAAGAGGTCCAATCAAGGTCAGTCCACTCAACTCGCTTTTCAAGTACTAATACCCAAAGCAGCTGGCCAAGAAAGACTTGTGAAAGCATCAAGTCAAGTTTTACTATTAGCTTGACCTAGCCTTTGGCATATTTTCCTTGATTAGCAACATTAAAAGTCCACTGTTTCCCATGGTGCCTACGTTATGTTGCTTATGTACGTATATGTGCTAGTCCACCTCTCCTTTATACTCTTAACTTTAGATGACATTCAAATAACCATATTGCATTATTATTATCATTATTAGGTGACTGTCAAAGAATATTCACCAGAACATCACTCATTCATGGAAGGGGACATAGTCTTATTCAGTGGCTATACACTGGAAGTAGTCCTGTTCACTGGCTATATACAGTCTACACACTAAGGACTGGCCATGAATTTGGTGCATACACAATCCAAAAGCTAGTTAGCATTTTATATCCATTGAATTTGAATAGTGATCATTATTACAGTTTAATATAAGATGCTAACTACTGGGACATGTTGAGTGTGGATAGTCCCATTTTGGTACAAATGCATGGGAATTCAGAAAATGAATTCACTATTACCCTGTTTCCCCCAAAATAAAACATCCCCTGATAATAAGACCAATCAGGCTTTCGAGTGCATGGCAATAAGGCCAAGCACTTATTTCAGGGTTCAAAAAAATATAAGACGGATATATAAATATAAAATAAAATAAATATAAATATAAATATAAAAATTATGTTCTTAGCATCATCTGGCTTTGTATTATGGGATATATAATTCTGGATTAATACAGGAAAGGGGAGTGCATGAATTTAATAATAATAATACTATAGTATTGCAGATGGCTTTGCAGCCAAATTGTTGGGCCGTGTCGGCCATTTCCTTCTGCTTGTGAACTTTTTTAAAAAATTTTTAGGTTGCTAGGATCTGGTGGCATGAAGTAATGATGTTGTTAGATTGGATGCAACCTAATGTTTTGACCCTTGAGAAAAGCTAGCTTCATTTTTTTGAGGGATCAGATTTTTCAGAAGATGAAATGGGTGTGTCTATATGGTGTAAGCCAGTAGTGAAATCCTCCACGGATTGCCACCGGTTTGCTGCGCACGCATGCGTAGTGTGTGCCAAATGCATGCTGTGCGCACGCACATGCTCAGTGCACGCCAAACGCACGCTATGTGGAAAAAGACTTAAGGTAAGTAGAGCAGCAAGGGGAAGGACAGCTATGCTGCATGATTTAGATTCGCTAGAAAGCAGGATTCTGCTTTCTAGTGAATATAAATCGTGCGGCACAGCTGATCGTCGGAAATACTGGTTCGCCTGAACTGATAGCTTTTATCACTACTGGTTCGCCCGAACTGGTGCAAACCGGTAGCATTTCACCACTGATGTAAGCCATCTAAGCCTCCAAACTCAAATCCATTCCAAACACCTCCACAAGACTAGGTTTCATGTGTTATAGAATCCCCAAGGTTAAGATTCTAGCTGATTGTTTGGATTTAATGCCTCACTGTGCATGTGTCTGCTCTAACTGGAGTCTTACTGAGTTTGAGTTTCTTTACTGATGTATATGCCATGATGAAATATTAGATTATTGCATTGGTTGAAAGCAAATAAACTGTTACTTTAGAAGATCAGATCAGATGGAAAACTTAGGGAATATGGAGAAGAGAAAGAGAGGGAGTTAAGAGGAAGCTAGTCCTTACAGGCAGACAGAATAAAAAGAGAGAAAGGAAAAAAAAGATACCCTGTATTTATAAAAGAAAGTAAAAGAGAGATACTAGTAGCTTTCGTGACAGCCTTTCTGTAAATCATCCTGCTAATCATCACCTTAAGGGAGCAGTCAGTCTTTATTTCATCCAGGACTGATTGATTGGTTCTGCTTGCAGTCCGTGGAACTCTTAGTAACAGTCTCCAAATCCATAATTCAAAAGGCTTCTGTCTCCTGCTTTTCTTTATGTCCAGCATCAGAAGCATATCACTAGGAAAAAAATACATTGGCTTGTCTGTTTTGAACTTTGTATCTTACAGATATCTTCTATGACAGTGATGGCTAATCTTTTTGCCATCGCATGCCAAAAACGGGGGGAACTCAGGGGTGTCGCACATGCATGTGTCCACATCCATAATTCAGTGCACCCTGCCCCAATGTGCATGTGCGTGCGACTCCCCCCACGCTCTTCCTGCTATTGGCACGCGATGGCACAGTGGGACCAGAAGGCCCATTATTCGCCTCCCCAGGCTCCAGAGCCTTTCTAGGAGCCTGGGGAGGGCAAAAACAGCCCCCCCCGAGGCCCTCCGGAGGCCAGAAACGTGCCCACAGATATGGCTCCATGTGCCACCTGTGGCACGCATGCCATAGATTCGCCATCACAGTTCTATGACCTTGGCTAAGTTCCTTTCCTTTCCCTTTAGGATTAAGTTTGTCTTTCTCCTCCAGGAAACTCTTCACCTTTCTCTATTTTTGAAGCAAAACTAATAAGCATCTTCACTTCTTTGCATTGAATTCTCAACAAGCAGTTTAACACCAGTTTTGCCCTTTCAGGCTCAAGTAAACTCTCAAAAGAAACTCAGTTCTGTCTATTTTATAGAAATGGAGGACTGGACTAAGCAGATCGAGGGCTGGAGTTTCTTTGGGGGAGATGCCAGCAATTGCTTTGCTTCAAGGTTAACAAGCAAAGCAAAGAATCCATTAAACCATGGAAAGAGCAGGATGGCAGAATTAAGCTACAGTGGGTAATAAGAGATAGCATTTTCATGTTGACAGAGGGCAATCAATTGTTTTAGTGGCTTTATTCTAGTATACAGTAAAGGCTTTATTTAATGCTGTGTTGTGACTGAGATTTAGGCAAAGCTTGTGTCTAACAGCTTAGTCACACCGTGTTGAATTGAATGTCTGGGACATTCAACATACTGTTGAGTTCTGAGAATTACCAATGAGCTTTAATAGTCTGATTACCATCTCATTTTTCTTATTACAACTGGAAGAGAGAGATTGTGTACAGATCAAAAATTGATGCAATCACTACCAATTCTCTGGAAGCTCAGCTGATTATTTGATCTAGTAGCCAACACCTTGTTCCTGGAACACGTTTATTTGCTTTCATTTATGAGAGACACATATTTATTTAACAACTTTTGGATGTCATAATGTGAGGATTGAATACATCTTAAAGCACTGTGGATTGGCAGATGATTTTTCAATCTCTGAGAAATGTATAAATTGTATCTTCTGTGATTGGCTATTTACATAACTTGCTTATTTATTTTGAGGAGCCTCACCTCCAGATGCCCAAGTGGTTCGTTAGTGTCTTAATGATAACATTTTGTGTGTTAACACTAAAGATATTTCCGTTTTATATTCTTATATTACTGTATTCCATATTTCCTCTGAAAGGTCCACCTAAAGTACAATCCATTATAGTATGGGAACTTCTACATTCCTTTTGTGTTATCAGAAAAGTACAGCATTTCATAGCATTTGGTGATTTTTACCATAAATGTTCTTGACTTTGCAAGCGTGGCCACTTCACTGACTTGATTTCTCAAAAAGATGTTCCTTTCAAGTGGGATTTCAAAGCCTAGCAGTCTTTCCTCACTCTCAACCTTTCTTCCATCTTATGGTTCCTACTGCCCTTCTGTTATAGTGACTGAGATCTCTCATCTCACCTCGGAGCTATGCTTTTCCAGTGCATAGCTCCGAGTTTCCTGGCAACCTCCTTCTCTGTAACTTTTTTACCCAACAGCTGTTATAAGCCAAGTGAGACTGATATCTTTATCAAGAGGTTTTATCCATCAAAGAGCACTTTCAGACCTGGAGCCCATTTCCTGGAAGTATGAGTTATCCTGTAGAAATTATTATAAGAGCTTGGAACATCTACAGACTCAGAGCAAACTTAACAAATACCAGGTCAGGAAGTTACAAATGTGTTCCTTGTTTTAACATTCAAATCTCTTACATTCTAAGCATGCAGAAAATGCAGGTTAATGCCTTAACAAAGCAAACCAGAACATTTCTAGCTTAAAACTCTTCCCAATCTCCATTCTGTGCGCAGGAAACTCAGGACCTCCACCCTGTATCTGGGAACTACTACTGAATTTTTGTCAGTGAACATGACATCCTCTGCTTTCTGAGATGCATGTCAGAAGAAAGGGTACTCTCATGCATATGCTTGTGATGATTACAGTCCATCTCAATGAGTTCTCTGGGGCAGTGTGTAGTAAAGTTCATGAAACGATGACATTCTGAGTTCTTGTCAAGTAAGAAGTTGTGGGTGGTTTTTAAGAAGAGATTGGACCCTCATTTGTCTGAAATGGTATAGGGTTGTGATGGCGAACCTATGGCACGGGTGCTACAGGTGGCACGTGGAGCCATATCTGAGGGCACACGAGTTAAACTCCAGCACACATGTGCCCGCCGGCCAGCTGATTTTCGGGCCTTCCGGGCCCACCGGAAGTTGAGAAATGGGCTGTTTCCAGCCTCCGGAGGGCCTCCTGGGGGTGTTGAGGAAGGCTGGTTTTGCCCTTCCTAGGCTCCTAGAAAGCCTCTGGAGCCTGGGGAGAATGAAAAATGGGCCCACTGTGCCATCGCGTGCCAAAAATGGGGGGAGCGCAGGAGGAGCACGCGCACGTGCGCAGGAGGGTGGGGCCCGGGTGGGCATTGAATTATGGGTGTGGGCACGCACGCGCACGATCCCCCCGCTCTCCCCCTGCTTTTGGCACGCGACGGCAAAAAGGTTAGCCATCACTGGAATAGGGTTTCCTGCCTGAGCAGGGGGTTGGACTAGAATACCTCCAAGGTCCCTTCCAACTGTGTTATTCTGTTAAACATTGAAAAGGAGATGTATGTGATGTTAAAATATTTCCATAGTACCTGGCCAATTATTGTGTTCCTTTAATTATGGTAATAAGGTATTTCATTGCTTACTGTTCTGATGGCTTTCTTTGATGGATTTTCCTCATTGTGAAGTCTTAATGGAATCAAGAATGTTTTAAGTGTTCTTGATTTTTTATCTAAATGAGAGAAAATAGGCAGAAGACAATTGACATAGTGTTAGAAACCACATATAGCTATCAAAAGCATAAGAACAGCAATAGACATACTCAAGGGAAATCCTGTGAGGTACCTATTTCATACTATATGTTTTTCTTGTTTTTAAAGTTTTTATTTGATTATTCAGAGTTGTTGAGAGAGAGGTAGCATATTTAATTTAATAAATAATAATATTGGGCAACATAAAGAGGAAATCATTCTTTTTGGTAACTAAACAATGTCGGAAGGTTTTATATATTCTGTATTCCTATGTTGGTATGTATTTGTCTTCTACTCCACCTTTCTACTGAACTCAATTCTCAAGATGGCTAACAAACTAAAAAAAAAGTTTAGAAAATTTATAAAACTGTTTTCCCAGGCTTTTAATCTGTATTAGTTAAGAGTACTCTATTTGTGGTTTGGTGTTCTAGTGTTTTTTTTTTTTTTTTTTTTTTTTACATTCAATATGACTTTGGAAAGAATATATTCATAGCTTGAGAGTAACAGAAGAGAAGATCATCTCCTTCATTGTTCATCAAAAACAACAATTGGATAATATAATATTTCTATAACCCATTAGTTGTCAGGAAGTCAAAACATTACCTTATGTTATCCATTATAGTATTCTGAAATATCTTCCTTCTGTCCATTGATTGGAATTTTGCTAAAAACTTTTATAGTTATTTGGCATTAATAACCATGAAAACTATATTTTATATCATGCATCCATCCATTCATCTATTTATCCAGGCATCTATTCATCCATCTCCTAGAATTCAGAGCTGCATCTGTTAAGTACCACAATTTGGCATTTTAATTTGATTACTGTTTGTGATTTTACCCCAATTTATTGCTACCCCAGCACATTTCTCTAGGCCACATTCCATTGCTATGTTTTGTTTCTTGAACATGTGTTAAAAATTCATAGAGTACTTGTCAATGACTGGATTAGGAAAATGGCCTTCATAAATATCCTTATTTTTACCTTGAAACTAATAATAATTGTGAATAGTCTGCACTATTTATTTGTTTTAGAATGGAGCCACAAAAATGATGGTGTACTGTAGAGGTCAAGGTATTAATCTAGAAACCAAGAGATGGTAAATTCTAGGATTCCTTTAAACATGAAAGTTTAAAGATTGGGTGACCTTGGGCCCAACTGTACTCACAGGGAGGTTGGCTGTAGGGAAAATAGAAGGAAGGAGAATTAAGTATATTTGCCATCTTGAGTTGATCAAAATGAAAAATGGGATAAAATTATAATAAAATCAGAAATCAAAATCTAGTCATTGACAAATACTCCATGAATTTTTAGCACAAATATAGCAATGGAATGTGGCCTAGAGAGATGTGCTACAGTAGCAATAAATTGGGGTAAAATCACAAACAGTAATAAAGCTAAAATGCCAAATGGCTAAACCATCAGGAACCATCAGGGTGAGACCTACACATATCTCGGTAGTTTTACCGATGGACAGCATCAAGCATGGACAAGTTAAAAATGTGATTAATAAAGAATATATCTAAAGAGTGAGAAAAGTGCTGAAGACAAATTGAATGGTGGAAACACCATCAAAGCCATCAATACCTCTACTATATATGTGATACAATTTATTGATTGAACTGGAATAACTGGAATTTTAACTAGACGCAAGGGGAATATGATAGTTTGGACCAAAAAATTAAACAACTGGAATATTAAAAAAGAAAGAAACTGAAGGCTTGATTTTGGCTGATCTAGAACAAGTTATTTGAAGTAATGCAATCAAGGCCTGAATTGAAAAATCATCAAATGATTCAAAATGAAGATTATGCAAAGAAGCAGTAGAAATAGTAGAGCTTTTTCTCAGCTCATCCAAGAAGATTGCACAAACTTATTATAAATAACAATATAACACAGTTACCAAAATGATTCATCGGAACAGCTGTAAAAATTATATGCCAATAATGAAAAACTGATAGGAACATAGAGTTGAAAAAATAGTTGCAAATGAGCAAATTAATGTGTTACGGGATTTCCAAATACAGGACTGATAAAGTCTTGCGCACCATATTTAAGTCTATTTGAAAAGAAGAAAGTGTGAATAATTGAAGTGGCAATACCAAGGAATACTGGAAGACCAAAAAAAAAAGATCACAAAGTATCAACAACTAAAAATCAGAATTGAAAGATCATGGCATAAACCAGCTGTGGTAGTCCCAGTGGTTGTTGGCACATTGAGTGCCATACTAAAAAATAGTTAGAAAATATGTGCATTAACAAAATTTCCATCTGTCAATTACAAAAGGTCACACAACTTGGATCTGCACATATACTAACCAATGCATTAAGATATCATAGGTTCTTGGGAAGAACTTGATGCACATGAAGGCCAAAACCAACTAAAGAACTGAATCTCACATATAAAATTATATATATATATATATAATTTGTCGCAAAAGAAAGCAACAATGGGTGCAATTCCAAAACATCTGGAGCACCCCTTGAACATCATAGGCCTTGACTCCAATCAGTTGCAAAAGTCAGCTTTATTTGGGACTGTTTAATCTTGTGATTATACCTTTAACACCATCAAACAATAACTGTCTATCTTGGATCCTTGGAGGAGACTTGATGAATGGATAAAACGCCAAATCCAGTCTAACATCTGGCTGACTGACCAACCCTAATAACACAACATCTGCTTATCTCAGGTCCTTGGGAAGGATTCTATAGGTGGATAAAAATGCCAAATCCAGCCTAAATGTCTAAATCATAATCTCCATTTATTTAATTATCTTTTTCCTGTTCTGAATGATGCCACAAAATGACAGATAGTCCTCAATTTACAACCACAATTGGAACCAAAATTTTAGTTGCTAAGCAATGTGTTAAGTGAGTTATCACATGGACCTTGTTTTACAACCAACTTTTACCACAGTTGTTTAGTGAATCCCATGATTATTAAGCAAATCATATGGTCATAAATAACTTTTTGCGAGGCCATAGTAACTTTGAATGATTGTTAAGTGAATGCCCATATATTGAGGACTAATTGTACCCAGATTTGTTACTTGGGCTCAGATCCTGTACTGAAAGGGTATCAAACTCAATTTCATTGAGGGCCACATCAGGGTTGTGTTTGATCTCGGGGGCCGAGTGGGCATGGCTGGGGTGGGCGTGGCCAGCTCGACATCCTGCAGCCCTCTCCAGAGAAAATGAAGCCTGGGAGGACCGGCAGAGGCACCGCAGGCTGGTCCTTCACTGTTTCCAGGGCAGCCCTGTGGGCCAGATCTAAGCACCCCACGGGCCAGATCCAGCCCACAAGCCTTGAGTTTGACGCCCCTGCTGTACTGCATTGCATATCTACGACCTAAACCAGGCTTGGAAAACTGTCAGCCAATTCACTCTTTCAACAAAAAAACCTTTTGAGGAAACAATCAAAAGGAACATAAAATGAAACATCCATTTTGTTGTCTTCTATGTACTGGAATTGAAATAACTGTTTAATCCAGTACTATAAAAAGTCTTATCTGAATCCTTCTTACAGAGCTTTTAAAGATTATTTGTGAGCTAAAAGCTGAATATCAGTAAATTAATTTTTGTGACCATTTTACAGTAAGCATCATATAATACATTTTCCTATTTTTCAGTAAAAAAAGACAAAATTTAAACAAGGAGACAACTTTTATTTCTAAGCGTCTTTGTTTTTTGTGCCCTCAAATTAAAACCACTTGATGGCTGTCTGTGCCTTTTTTAATCCCTATATTTAGCTCTAAAATATCTAGCACTCTTTCTACTTACATATTACCAATAAAACACAACATATGGCAGTTTTTAGCAAGGAAAATAAAAATGAAAAGTGCACTTATTAATTCCTTCCCAAATAAAAGAACTAAAAAAAATGTGGATTTCTTCTCCCTTGCAGAGAAAGTTGGAACAGAGTGTGCGCATCACACTTGTTAACAAATTAAATGAAACAAGGATAATCCTCCCTCAAAACTGGGAATGTTGAACTACACATCGAGCATATTTATTCTGGGCCTCTTGATTGCCGAAAGATTTAAAAAGAGGTAATTTATTATTCAGAATGTGACAGATAGATAATAATAGAAGAAAAGTTATACGTAAGATTGAATACTCAAGTTCTTCAAAGTAGCCTTGTGAGGAGGAAGCTTTCCAGGAAATACCATACTTGGATATCATCAGTTTCTATCCTGGGTGAAAAAGACTGTAATTTAGTTCCCTGCTTTCAGAGTGTTGGAAGAAACATCCTTCTAGGTTCTGCTCCAAGTGGGGAAACAGACACTGGAAACATGGAGACTGCTTGGAAAGATGGTTTAATAGTGGACAGGATCACATGGCTTGAGTTCCTGAACAGAAAAAGGGGCTGATACAGTAAATCTTCGGGTTTTTATGCTCTCTCTGGCTCTGCATTTCTTGGGGCCCCGAAAGAGTATCCTGATTGATTGTCAGGCTCCCAGGGGGTGGGGGCCTTGCTGGCTGATGGTCACATGTGCTTCCCAGGTCACATGTAGTGAGTTTCTGCTGCTATTGTGTAGAGGGCTAATCCTAACTTTGGCAATTCCTACTATGGCTCTGCCTGAAGGAGACAGATCTTTGTTATGTAGAATAGACTGGCCCAGGCCTTAATGGCCCATTGACAAAGGGTGGGGGGGCAGGAAGGTGGGAGCTGCTTTGTCTGTAAAATATGCTTCTCATATTTCTTATCCAGGGAAATATAATATTCTGCCTTTTTCATATTTCCTAAAATATTTCACTCTTCCAGGAAAGGGGTGGGTGCTAACTTCCTACAAGAGGACTAAGGATTCAAGAGCTAAGGCATTTGTAAAAGAAGGATTTAATAAAAGATCCTGGCTCCCCCGCCCCCCAGTAGCTTAAACTACAATGTAATCTCATCCCATTTTTTTCCTTACAACAACCCTGTGAGGCAGGTTGAGTTAAGAATGAATGGTTGGCCAAAATAGTGAAGTATAGCTGGGCCCATTGAGGAGGTTTTGAAAGAAACATGTTCCTTTTTATCTTTGCTAAAGGAATCTATATATATAAAAGCAAAAACCACTTATGCATTAATCACGAAATCTCCAAAACCGTAAAGCCTACAAACTTGCCACGTATGTTCCTCTTGGCTTCTAGGTGCTCACTAAGAAAGGATTTTGTGAAATGACCATCAGAGCATTAGTATTTCCTATACTATTATAACCCATTCTGATGCTAATTAGTTAGACGTTCTACTTCCCTTCCCAACTTGAAAATAACTGGAGAGAATGGGATAGCATAGGACAAGCTTCTGTGGAGCAAGCTTCATGGAGAGAAGGGGAGAGGAGGGGCTTTTGTAGGGCCAGCCTGAGGGAGAGAAAGGGAGAAGCTTCTATGGGGCAAGCCTGAGGAAGAGAAGGGGACAGGAGAGGATCTATGGGGCCAGCCTGAGGGAGAGAAAGGGAGAGGAGAGGATCTATGGGGCCCGCCCAGGGGTGAAATGCTTCCGGTTTGGACCAGATCGCCCGATCTGGTAGCAATGGTGGCGGGTGGTTCGGAGAACCGGTAGCAAACATCCGTGCCCCACACATGCCCACTGAGCTGCGCAATCATCAGAGGCTTTTTTAAACAATTTTTAAAAGCATTTTTTCTACAACCTTTTCTGCCGAAAAAATGTTTTTAAAAGTAAAAAAAAAAGCCTCTGATGATCGTGCAGCTCAGCTGGGATTGTTAGAGGCTTTTAAAAGCACTTTTTTCTACAACCTCTTTGGCCGAAGAGGTTGTAGAAAAAATGGTTTTAAAAGTAAAAAAAAAGAGAAAAGTTGGCCATGCTCACCCAGTCACATTATCCCCCCCAGCCACGCCCACAGAACCGGTAGTAACAAATTTTACATTTCACCACTGGGCCAGCCTGAGAGAGAGAAGGGAAGAGGAAAGGAAAGGACAGGAGAGGCTTCTGTGGGGCCAGCCTGAGGAAGAGAAGGGGAGAGGAGAGGCCGACTTAACTACTCATTAATTTTCAAACTCTTAAGTGTCGATTTATCAAGCCCAATCACATAGTTTTGTAGCAGAGCACGGGTATTCAGCTAGTACTTGTATAACTGGGAGTACATCTGCAGCAAATCTAAGCAATGTGTATTCGTTGCAAGTGCATTTTCTTCATTTCTTTCTTGACTATTTCATGGTCTGTTGACTTGATGGTTAATTGTTCAATATGCATTATAGATCCATAATTGTGATTTTTTTCCCCCTTCAGTTTTGCAATGGAGACAGAGTCAGTAGGAGCATTCTTGGAATAAATGACTGAATAACATGGTCACTGAAATAAAATTTATTGTAACATAAGCAATTTTTTTTTTAAAAAAAATAAGCTTTTAGTCTTGCGATTGACACTAGCAAGCAAAAATATACTCAGAACCTTAAATAAGTGGTCTTAAGGTCATATTGGTACTTCAGAGTCAGCCCGTCTTTTGTCTTTCTGTTGGAACGAGAAAGTTATTTAAGGTTAAAGTACTTTTACACGTAGATACTTCAATTAAAACTTTTAAATCAATTTTAAAAATGTTTAAATCAAATTTAAAAACAAATAAATATTTTTTCTCTTTCTAAGCCTAATTACAACTATTTTAAGATCTGAATTGGAATGGGATGACTTCACGTAGAGTGAAGAAATGTGGAAATCCCCTCCACAATGTTTGTAAAAACTGAAAAAGTAGTAGTTATACATAAAATTACTGTCCTGCCAAAGAATAATTCACGAAGTTTCTGACTTTTGAGTTAGAACAGTATCAATAGCAATAATAATAGCACTTACACTTATACACTGCTCCATAGTGCTTTATAGCAGTGGTCACCAACTGGTGGTCCATGGACCACTGGTGGTCCGTGAGAAAATTTTGGTGGTCCACAGAAAAATTATTTGCATTTTTTATATTGCACTAAATCAGGGGTCCTCAAACTATGGCCCCTGGGCTGGATACATGCAATGAACATTTGTGTTGCTGCAGAGAGTCTCCCCCTTTGGGGGTCTTCTTGTGTGGGTCAGAGGGGGGAAAAATTCCGACTTGGGGTCTGCTTCAGCCTCCTGGTGTGGGGTTTTGGGCGAAGGCTGGAGGGAAGTGCTGCTGGTGGAGAAGAGCCGGAGGGCCTTGTTCTAGTGGGACTGCATCATGGCCTGGAAATGATTGACCATGTCAGCCTGCTGAGCCTCCAGGTGCCGGTACCTGGCCTTGCACTCCCGCAGGTCTTCCCTCTGCTTGGAAAGCCTATGCTCATAGTCCTCAGTGAGGTGCTTCTGTTGAGCCTCCTTCTCAGTCAGATCCAATTTGAACTGAGCCAGCTGTTTTGCCAACTGTTTCTCATGGTGGCTGCTTAGCTCCAACAACTGCTTCCTGTTGGGGTCCTAAGGAGCCCGGGTGGGGAGGCGAGGAGTGGCTGGGAGGGGAGGGGCAAGTAGAAGCAGGCGAGGCACCCATCAATATGAGTGACATCGAGTTAACCATGCCCACCGAGTCACATGACCGCCTAGCCGCACCCACCCAGTTGATCATTAGTGGTCCGTGGGATTTAAAATTATGAATTTAGTGGTCCCTGAGGTCCAAAAGGTTGGTGACCCCTGCTTTATAGCACATCTATTAACTTTCACATTTGTCAGTTCTCTAAAAGCAGTATGTTGCAGTCCTATTAGGGACTTTTAGCAATACTCCTTGAAACACTTTTATGATTATAATGTCATTCTAAGAACTGCTGTGCAGACTCAATAAAGATAGTGTTGCTCATAGATCCTCTGAGAAAGAGTCAATGTAAATGTCATTTATAACTTTGGAAGAAAAAGTCAGAAGTCAGAAGTCATTCTTAGTTTTATTTCTTTTTTTATTTTTTTTATTCTTTTTTTTTAATTGCAAGAGTTTTACCATTACATTTTCACCCCTTCCCCCCCCTCAACCCACCCCAAACTTCCCAACCTCCCTAACCCACCCTAACCCTCCCCTCCCCCCGGACTTCCGCACAGTATACTCATATCAGGTAAAAAAAAAGAAAAAACCCTCCTTTGTATAAAACTTATATAAAACCTGAACCCCTCCCTCCCGCTTATAAATTTTCATCTTCATTACATTAAAATATTTCTATCTTAATATAACATTTTCAAATAAAAGCTATTTGATACTTCCTAGTTTGATATTTGTTCTGAACATAATCTATCCACTTTTTCCATTCCCATTCATAAGTCTCTTGTGAACAATCTTTTAAATATGCTGAAATCTTCGCCATCTCTGCAAAACTGGCCATCTTCAAAGTCCATTCCTCAATCGTGGGCAAAGCTTCATTTTTCCAGTATTTACCTATCAACAATCTTGCTGCTGTTATCATGTACCATATCAATTTTGTTTCACCCAATGTAAAACCCTTAACTATACCCAATAAAAACAATTGTGGAGAAAATTGAATTTTTTTCTTCAAAACATTCTGCATGACCCACCAAATTTTTATCCAAAAAGCCTTAACTTTCCCACAGGTCCACCAAACATGATAATATGTAGCATCTAAACAATCACATCTCCAACATTTTGGCTGAACATTAGGGTATATACACGACAATTTTTGGGGGTCTAAATGCCATCTATAAAACATTTTATAAAAATTTTCCCTCAAATTCTGCGACTGTGTAAATTTAACATTCTGAACCCAAATTTTTTCCCATGTTTCCAACATCACTGGTTCCCCAAAGTTTTGTGCCCACTTAATCATACAATCTTTAACCAGTTCAGTTTCTGAATCCCTTTCTAACAAAACATTATAAAGCCTTTTAATATGCATTGGACCTTTCTCCTTAATGTGTCTAACCAATTCTTCCTCATGCAACATAATACCAGTTTTTTGGTCCTCTTTCCATCTCAATTGTAGTTGATTATATTGTAACCAAGTTAAATTAATCCCTTCATCCAACAGTGTCTGTAGTGTCTTCAACTGCCATCTGCCCGCATCTGTAAAAAGAACCTCTTTGTATAAAAACCCCCCGAGTGACATTATATTTGTATTCCACATAATATGACCAAGATCCAGCCATAGCGGTATTTTATAATCCCATTTGTATCGGTGCTTCTTCCAAACTCTCATCAAAGAGTCTCTAAGTATATGGCTTTTAAATACTTTATCCACTTTGTTGTCATAAAATAAGTAGGCATGCCATCCAAATTCAAAATCAAAACTTTCTATATTCATTATTCCAGTCTTTTTAATTCCAAACCAATCACTTGCTAGAGACAAAGCTGCTGCTTCATAATATAATTGTAGGTTTGGAAGTTTAAGGCCTCCCCTTTCTGGAACATCTTGCATGATTTTCAATTTCACTCTCGGTTTTTTCTCATTCCAGACAAACTTATTCACTCCAGTTTGCCACACTTTTAGTTGTTTATCACTTTTAAGCACCGGAATCATTTGAAACAAAAAAAGAAATCTTGGCAAAATGTTCATCTTAACTGCTGCTATTCTTCCAAGTAAAGACAGCTGCAGTTTTTTCCAAGTCTCCATATCTTTCTGCACCTCTCGCCACAACACCTCATAATTATTTTGAAACAATTTCATATTTGATTCTGCAACTTGAACTCCTAGATATTTTACCTTTGGTACAATCTCAAAACCTGCCCTCCTTTCAAGCTTGTGTTTACGATCTTGTGTCATATTTTTAGCTATCATCTTGGGTTTTTTCTGGTTCAGTCTAAAACCTGAAACTTTACCATAGTCTTGTATAATGTCCTTCATCTGGATTAATGATTCCATTGGCTGTGTTAGGGTAACAACCAGATCATCTGCAAGTGCCTTTATTCTGTAATCCTCTTGCCTTATCATTATACCTTTCAAGATATTAGAGTCCCGTATTGTATTTAACAAGACTTCTAGTGTTAAAATAAACAACAGTGGGGATAACGGACATCCCTGTCTTGTTCCTTTTTCAATTTTAAACTCTGTTGTCAAACTTCCATTAATAATAATCTGTGCCTTTTGCTCTTGGTAAATTGCTGAAACCGCCTGTATAAATTGATCCCCAAAGTCCATCTTTTTTAAAGTCTTTAGTAGAAAGTTCCAGTCCACTCTATCAAAGGCCTTCTCTGCAAGAAGTCATTCTTAATATATTTGTGTTCTCCTTTCTTTTCCTTTATATCTGTTCATACTGTACTTCTAGACCTATTCTCTTTTTATTCTTTATCATTTCTCTTGATTGTTAGTTTATATTGTTTTATGTGTATGTTGTGTAAAATGTAACTAAATTATTTGACACAAAGAAGCCAACTGCAAAGGTCACAAAACATTATCATGTCACCACAAGATGCTGCCACTGTTGTAAATGAATGCCAGTTGCTAAGCCCCCGAATCACGATCGCATAACTATGGGGCGATGGTCATAACTTCAGGATAGGTCATAGGTCACTTTTTTCAGCACCATCATAACATTGAACTGTTGTGAACTCAACACTTATAAATCAAGGACTACCTGTAGAATCTAGAACATTATTTCCTAGTTGTCAAATGAATGAAGGTAGCTCAGATTTTTTTTAATTCATGCAGATTTTTTCAATCTGCTAATTCAATAATTTCAAAATTTTCTATTGAAAGTATCATTTGATTTACTGATTTTCTTCTAGCTGCCATTATATTTCGAAATGCAGATATCTGCTGTATAGGCAATATTAGCTTAGCAGAATAGTACTTATCTCAGTTTTGATGCCAATTTAACTAAGGTGACATTTCATGAATTTTTTTTGGATTGAGAACTCTTTAGAGCAAAATATAATAGTAGATGTTCCAATAAATTGTTAAACTTGAAATGCATGCATATGTCTAAATATATACTTGGAAACACTGTGATGTATTTCTCAGCTAAAAAACTCTGCAGAAAGAAGTTAAAAAGTAACGGTTCCCCCACACATGCATGCTAGTCGTTTCCGGCTCTAGGGGGCCATCTCCGTTTCAAAGCTGAAGAACCAGCGCTGTCCGAAGCCGTCTCAGTGATCATGTGGCTGGCATGACTAAACAGCACGGAATGCTGTTACCTTCCCACCAAAGTGGTCTCTATTTTTCTACTTGCATTTTTTACGTGTTTTCGAACTGCTAGGTTGGCAGAAGCTGGGACAAGTAAAGGGAAGCTACAGAATAGCAAAAAAGTATATCCTCATTTCATTTTCTCAATGTGGGGGTGGGGACTTGTTAAAACTCTGCATATGATGTGTGGACAGTATTCATTTATAGAAAAGCATAGGAAATCTCTTACGTATTTTGGTGCATGCGTTAAATAATCTAATTGGTTTTAAGAAAATGAAAAGGACAGAATCTTCCATTTCTAATTAATATGAAACCCCTATGTTGTAAATACATTTTAATTAACTGACAAAACTAAAATAGTTTTCTTGTTTCTAACTAGTTTGTAGAAAAGTTGGCTTCCTGTTCAAAACCTGTTTTTATACTCAGAGCAATAGTAGATACTACAGGAGGTAAATAGGTAAATCTTTCCAGACGAAACCTGTCTTTGGTATTTGGCATTCTTTAATGTCCTCTTCTAAAAGTGCAGGCTTGTACCTCATCAAGCAAGTTGGGCTAATTATCCCCTTATCCATGCCCAGCCCAGAATTGCATAGTTCTGATAGGTGTGCTGTAGTTCTATAATATATGGAATGCTGGAAGAATTCCAGAAGCTGTTAGCGAAATCTTCAACTATAAGAAACGAGGCATTAATGTAAAGCTGGGTTTAATTTACCCATAAGGAAGCTGATAGTAGTTACCAGAGGATACTCTTAGGTCTTGCTTGTACCTGAACAATGGAAACAGGACATTCAAAGGACCTAGTGAAAACTACAATCCTCCTGCAGGAAATTGTGTTAACTTTAGTGAAATGCACTGTGAGATGGTGATTAGAATACATGTGAAGTAGAAATTGTATAATTGGATTTAAGATAGAAAAAAGGTAAATAATATAGATAGTAGATTTTGTAAAATTATATAGAGTATAGGAGAATATTAGTGTGATGATATGTAAATTGTCACAGTCATGCACAAGAGTTGAATAAGAATTGTTGAATTGTTAAAACCCAATAAAACTCAAATGGGAAAAAAAGAATACATGTGAAGTTATCATTGGGACAGTCACTATTTCTTAGGCTAAATCACAAATTTATTGAAACAAACCAGAGACCTAAAAATTAGCAGTTGGTTGCTGAAGTTTATTGCTACAAGTTCTAGTGGTATTTTTCTGCATGCACTATGTTGTCTCAGGCATTGGCCTTCCCTCTTAAGGTTTAAAATGTCTGCTCTCAGTTATGAACTAATCAACTAACTTCCTTAATACATCATAGCTCTGGTTAGTTCATCATCTAGCTCAAGAGTGAACAGCTGGTTTATGTTGAAGAAATGCCAGCTGATCTGGCATTCTGCATGGTGTCAGAAGTAATGTGTACCTGGTACTATTTTATTGTGTCAGGCATTGGCCTAAGTTTTGTCCTCTGACTTCAGCCATCCCTCCACAGAGAAATCTACTTTGCCTTGGCTTTTCCAGATAGGTAAGATGTGCTGGATGATTAGGTCACTCAGGAATATTTGTTCCAATCATCAAAGAACATATCAAATCACCAACAGTAACTGGGGCATATTCTCACAAATGCTATGACATGTGTTTGGGTAAACAGACCAGCCAGGATTGTAGAGAATTCAAAGAATTAAACTGAGTTATGATCTTGGCTTCTCCAAACATGTTAGAGTTTTGAAATTTTTGAGTTTTGCTCTACCTGAAACTGGGAAGAGAATAATTCGGTAAACTTCCTTGAAAATTTGCTTCTAAGAATTCATAACAGCATATTACTAACTAACTAGGAAAAAAGTTTCATGGTCAACAGATATAGCATTCCATCCGAATTTTGGCCAGTTCCTCACATTAGTAAAATTCAGACTAGTAAAATACTATATAGGCCAAAAAGGCAGCAGCTATCAAGAGATCAGAGCAATTCCTTCCTGTTTGGTTTCTCTGTTGAATATGCAGGACATACAACATACATATAAGGGATAGAATGATCTGTGCTTTGACCACCAATGTGGAATCTACCCGTCTTCTATCAGTCCTAGCTAGGGCATTAATGAAGAATTGTGTATGTTGTAGCTTCGTTTCTGGAAAACCAAATGCTACCAACTCTCGTCAAAATAGTGCTATGACAATGACTCTATGGTCAAAAAACTTGAGTCCAATATTAGGAAAAAAACCAGAGGAATCAAGTAGCTTGCTTGAGGTGGGTAGGGGAACAAAGTGCCTTCTTTTTGTTTGAGCTAGCAAAGGAGAGATGGAGTATTCTGCCTTTCTTCTGGAAGCCCACTCACTCATAAACTATCGTGAACGTTCTAGGCCAACCAAGCATATTGTTAAGAAAGAAGATTATGTAAGCCTACACAAGGAGTGGCTGTTCACATTCATGCAGTGGGACATGGTAAAGAGAAATCATGCATTGGATTCTGCAACAAAGAATTCCATTCTTATAAACATAGCTTTTAATTATTTTTCTCATGCCATTTTTAATATTCCCTCTCATTGTGAACAGATGTATGAAGCTTTTGGGCAAAACTATTTGAAAGAGATCCGTATTCTGTTTGTTTCTTTTTTTTAAAAAAAAAAATCCCTTTCTGCTTTATGTTACATCTATGCCCTTGAATGCAAAAAAATAATAATTTATGCATAGAAAAATCCTAATTTATTTCAATTTATTTGTACTGTTTAATTTTTGTTTTTCTGCCCAAATGGCACTCAAGAAGCATCTCAGTAGTCAGTAAAGTGCTTTGGACTCTATGGACTACTATAACTAGGCATGGCAATAGTGAAACTTTCACAATACCTAGTTATGATTTCACATTCATTCTCTCCCCCCCCCCCCCCCAATTGTGCTTCTCTATAATGAAATCTGTGGATGATCTTGAGTGGTGAGGGGAGGAGATGTTGCCTTGGAAAAGATCAGACAAGAGAGGCAGGATCACCTAATGGTTTAATGGTCGAAGAAAGAAATTTAGGAAGGACCCACCTTAATTATTCAGGTAGTTAAAAGTGGCAGTAGGAAATTTGTGCCTTCAAACTTGCAAGATTAATGTTAATGTAGCCTTTCAATAAAGTAGAATTGGCTCATCTAGTCATGTTTTGCAGTCTGGTTTACCCAGAAAGACTGAAAAATGGTAAATTCAAACCCCTTCTCAAACTGGTTTTATAGGTTCTTCAGTTGCAAATGTGCTGTGTTTCCAAGAATTATAGATACATTCCAATATAGTTTTTATCCAATTCTGTCCTTTTGAAGATATGTGAGGTCAAGAGTTTTCCTGACTTTGGAATAAACCAGATATGGAGTCTGATTGGTGGACCAAAGGGCCTTATGAATACGAATACAATTTCCCCATCAGAAATTGTAACCTTGCTTTCAACTCCCATTTCTGGTATCCTGAGTCTTGTGCTCTCTCAGAGAAAAAAGCTACATGAGTGTGATAATTATTATGCAATTTGTATACAGAACCTACTGACCTTGCATGGTTTTTTTTTTAAAACAAAAACTAAGGTTAGTCATACTTGGTTGACCCTTGTATGGGAGAGCATCAGATTATATAAAGGCTGTAGATTCAACTAGGAAGCAACCTCCATCCTCCATCAACAACATACTGTCTCACGCAGTATTTCTACCAAAAAAATTGCTCAACTTGAGAAAATCATTATCTTTTTATATAATCAGAGACTAGGTTGAATATTTATTCTCATAAATATGCATCTAGGGAAAGAGTCTAATTATGGTATTTTTAAATATATCGAATATTTATAAATTATTTACATAATTTATCCAATCTTCTTATGGCAGAAGGGAGAATAACCAGGTCTTTAATAGCTTCTTGAATGTCGTGTGTGTGTGGGGGGGGGGTATGTGTGTGAGTCATTTGAATCTTGAGGTTAGGAACCGACATCATTATTAGAGGGCAGGCGCCACGATAGAGAGTTCATGCTTTCTATGCACCATAAGATGATATTGCTTAAGTGATGCTCGCTCTGCCTGTTATTACTGGATGGGCAAAGGCAACTAGAGACAGGAGGGCCCTCAAATAGCCATGCCTCTGCCATAAAGGGTTTTGGAGGTGAATAACCAGCACCATGAATTGCAGCCAGAAGCCAGTGTAACTGATGAATAAGCGTGGTCATAAAGGTATTAATGAGGCATGGCCAACACTGCATGCACCACTGAATTCTGAACTAGCAGTAGCTTCTAAGTCAGTGGTTCTCAACCTTCCTAATGCCGCGACCCTTTAATACAGTTCCTCATGTTGTGGTGACCCCCAACCAGGGGTGGGTTCTAATTTTTTTTACTACCGGTTCTGTGGGTGTGGCTTATTTTGTGGGCGTGGCTTGGAGGTCATGTGACTGAGTGGGCGTGGCTAGCTGGTCATGTGACCGAGTGGCCATGGCTATGTGTATAGGGACTACTCAGAGGGCT
Source organism: Arizona elegans (assembly GCA_022577455.1). Taxonomy (NCBI): domain Eukaryota; kingdom Metazoa; phylum Chordata; class Lepidosauria; order Squamata; family Colubridae; genus Arizona; species Arizona elegans. Next base: position 288,690,825 of record JAKOOJ010000001.1, read on the forward strand.
GAAAAAAGTCATTTCTGACAGGTCCTCGCACTTTTGACTGGTCCTCACACTTATGACCATCCTCACATTTATGCCTGTGCAGCATTCTTAACAACCATGTCACTCATTTCACAACTGCTTCTCTTCAACATGGTGACAAGATAGGGCAAAAATGTAAATTGTGAGGACAGTCGTAAGTTCGAGGACTGGTCAAAAGTGCGAGGACCAGTCAAAAATAACCTTTTCAGCCCTCTGAGTAGTCCATATGCATAAAAGGATACAGCAATAGAGAGGGATGAAGGAAGGGAAGGGAAATTAGAGTAGGAGTGAAGGTAAGAGAGGGAGGAAGAGAGGAGGAGAAGGAGAAAGAAAGAGGAAGTAGGGAGAAGAAGAAGGGGGGAAGAGAAAGTAAGAAAGAAAGAAAAGACAGAGGTGGTAGGTTTGAGGAGAAAGATTGCTGTACAATAAAAAAGATGAAAGGGAAGAAAGCCAACCCCAAACAAATATTAAGATATTAAGATAAAGAATGAATTGTTAAATTTTAAAGAATAAAAGAGAACAAATAGCAATAAATAGCAATAATTAGAAACACACATACAAACATACAACGTATTTTCTTTGAACAGAGTATTTGGCCGATCCACAAATTTAAACAGTTGTAGGAGGTTAGCACCCACCCCTTTCCTAGAAGAATGAAATATTTTGGGAAATATTAAAAAGGCAGAATATTATATTTTCCTGTATGAGAAATGGAGAAGCATATTTTACAGACAAAGCAACTCCCACTTTCCTGCCCCCCACCCTTTGTTAATGGGCCAGAGGCAGAAAGTCAATCCTTTGTCAAAGGACATTTGCAACACAATAGCAACAGAAACTAACACAATGGGCCCCATCAAGCCATGTGATCCTGTCCACCATTAAACAATCTTTCCAAGCAGTCTCCATGTTTCCAGTGTCTTTTTCCCCACTTGGAGCAGAACCCAGAAGGATATTTCTTCCAACACAGTATTTAGTCATTTCAATTAAATTTACAATTTTTATATTTCCTTTTTACCATATTTATTCCTCATCTATTTTTTTAAAAAACCAATATTACCCTTCATCCTCATCTCTAATCTTAATCAAATTCATTTTTTCCCTTCTATTCTATATTATACCCCTTCCCATTGTCATCTATTTTTATATCCATCCTCACATTGGTTAATTATATAATACAGTTGTTTAATACAAATTCAACATTTTAATATAAATCAATTAGTTATATAACTACCTTTTTTGTATATTAATCAATATGAACATGAATATTCCAATTATTTCCATGCAATCCAATTTCTTACAAATCAATTAATTATATTTACCAATAATAATAAACCAAATAATTTCCCCCCATATTCCTCCAAACCACAACTTAACCATTTCTGCTTTCAACACAATATGCAATTAATAGTATCTCAATTATTACAATTCCCTAGTTAAATAGAGCTTTTTTTCTTCTGTGTTTTAAAATCTTGAACCTCCTCTTTTGCCCTAAATTTCCCATTGTTTGCAGTTTGCACCTACCTTTTTTGGTGAGGAAAAAGAAAAAGAAATCTCTCTGCCTCATTTTGTCACGTTGCAGCCAAGACCCTGCTTACTTTAAATTTTGCTTTTTCAGCATAGCTAGGGGGGAAATCTGCTCCAGGAATTTACCTCTTTGCATCTAGCTAGCAACAGAGCTCTCCGCAAAACAGTTGAGAGTAGGGCGGCTCTTTGAAGCCCCGCGGCAAGAATTTAAAGTTTTTTTCCCCTCTAGCCATCAGCTGGGACTCCGGAGCAGCAATAGATTGGGAGTGGGCGGGGTAAGCGAACGGCGACCGCGCGATCCAGCAGAGGCAGAGGGTGAGTGAAGGCATGGGGAGGGGGGGTGAGAGAGGGCTTTGGCGACCCCCGTGAAATGGCCGTTCGACCCCCAAAGGGGTCGCGACCCCCAGGTTGAGAACCGCTGTTCTAAGTGGTCTTCAAAACAGTTCCATGTGAAGCATATCACAGTAATCCTTGCATGAGGCAACTAGGGTGTAAGTGATTGTCTGAATGGCCTCTTAGTCTAGGAATGGTTTCAAGTGGTACACAGATAGGTGTATCGGTGCAAAGGTTTTTTTGGTTACAGCAGCCAGCTGCTCTTTGAACCGGAATTGTGACTCAAAGATGACTTCCAAGTTCTGCATCAGTCACACATGGAGAAGTGCAATCCTAAAGTGTCTTGATTCCTCCTCTTTCTGGAGTCATAATACATGCATTTTGATACTATTATTGATGATGATTTGATTTAGACACCGCCACCTCTGTGTGGCTCCTGGAATAAAAACAAATGATAGTATACAACCCCAATTTTTTAAAAAAATCAACAATATGACAAATCTGGCCAACAGCAACTAATATATACCATTCAAAGGACTCCAACTACCTTTCTTAAAGCCTGAGAAAAGAGCCAGGTCTTTAAGGCTGTCTGGAATGGCTCTAGGATGGGAGCCACCCAGTTCTCAAGGGTAACTTTATCCCAGAGGTCAGTTACCAGACATACTTCTGAAATCCGATAATGACACTATTAGATTGAAGGAATTTACCAACCCTGTTGGATCATAGTGGTTTGGCTGATACCACAAAAAATAGGCAGTCCTTCAAATAACTAAGCTATATGTCATGTAAGGCTTTTATAGATCATAACTAGCCCCTTGAATTATACTTGAATCACATTCATCCATAATTTGTCCCCATAATTTTTATATGCAAGTTTTTTCAGTAGTTGTCTTCTTGTTTCTGCAAGCCTTGAAATACCGTATACAAGAATATGTACTTTTATTCATAGCACACTCTTCTGAAATTAAATGAGTCTAAGGGAGTGCCTGTTCCGATGAAAGGAAATCTATTTAAGTAAAACAATAAGGAAAATAACATTGCCAAGTAGTTTTGATGTTCAATTTGCAAAAGAAAAACTTAGACAGGACCCAATCCTGCCCTTAATAATCTTTATCTAGTTTCCTTCCATTCTTCCTGCTTTTTCATTTCTAAAAACAGAATGGATTGGGTTTCTTACAAGCTGATGCCTTTAGTTTTATGGAATTAAACCCTAGACTTTGTTGCTTGATTGGGTAGTTGTTACTAGGGTTCTAGCCAACTGTTTGTGTGTGGGGTGTGTGTGAATGTAAAAAATTATTGTACAGACCTGTAGCTTTTCTTTCCTGATATCAGGGCTTTGACATTAGGAGAACAAGACAAAGGGGCAAGCATGATGAAGAAGGAACCGAAAACGTGTTCAGAAAACTTGTTTTAGTTGAATGTTTGAGGGTTCAAAGTGAGAAAAGAATGGGCAGTGCTCATGGCTCTGTCCTTCCATTCCACATAATCAGGTGGAGATCTGAAGGGTAGTTACATTTCTAATATTGAATATTGTACCGTCCTCCATATAGAACTTGAGATATTTTTCATTAGTATCCTTGATCGCAAAAAGAGACATAGTCTCATTCAAAGTAATGTGAGTGCATGTCCCTTCAGACCTCCATGTGAATGTATGTGAGACTTCATTCTCAACCCAGTTGGATCTCACCATCTAAACAAAATCAGGTTCCTGTCTGCTGTAGCTCCAACTATGGGGAAAATTTAGAACACTCATTTCTTTCCCATAAGTTGGAAAAACAATAGCTCTGGCAATAAAAGAGGGGAAATATATTGGCCTTATTTTTTTAGTTGCTGGTCTGATGCTAGGGCTGTGATGGCGAACCTATGGCACACGTGCCAAAGGTGGCACACAGAACCCTCTCTGTGGGTACGCATGCCATTTCCAGCTGCTCTTCTGGGTTCCGTCATGCACATGCGCACCGTGGCCAGCTGCTCTCTTCTGGGGTCTGCGCTTCTGAATGCGTGCATATGCGCACACATACATGTTCCAGTTTTGGCATTCAGTGCCGAAAAGGTTAACCATCACTGCTACTCCAACTGGAGGGACAAGAGTGCCTACTACCATTGGGAACCTAAACATGGCTTATTTTTGTAATGGGGCGTGGGTTGGATTAAACCTAGTGGTTAGACTTATTGGTCTTAGAATTGTTTTTAATTTTGTTTAGTTTTTGAGGGTGCGGATTTTTAACAAAAATAGCTTTCCAGACTTTTGTTTCTTACCAGCTACTTTGAAGGTATTATTTGGACTAGGAAATTTACAAGAGCAACTTCTTCTTATCTTCCCCATGATTTACCTAAATAGCAACATTAATTTCAATAAGCAAATGAGATTGCTTGGGGTTGACCTATGGTAACTCTGTGTTGTTTGATTGATGAATTGATTTAAAAAGATTTACATAGCTACACATATTGTAACAACAACCCTGGACAGCACACAAAACAATCAAAACAAAAACCACCCCCAAATAATCAGAATTTTTTAAAAAATCTATAAAACCTGTATAAAAACTCACGACACTGCAAGGTAGCATTCCCTTACATCCACATACCATTTTAGTTGATTCCAGCCTCATCCTACCACAATTATTGTGTTATAACTCTAACTTATTTGTAAAAAATTGATTTATCATAATTTCTGTTTGATGAAACAGTTTGGCTTTCCACAACTCAATGTTCCCAAGGAGACCTCCTGGGAAATATTTTACAGTTAATTCCTACTTTTAAAAGCATTAATAATAATTTAAAATTATTATAGATGTGCACCTGGGCTAATTATGGTTAAGGCTACTTTTAGTATCATGTTTTGTACTTTACAGTGTATGAGTTAACTTCCAGTGAAAAAGGCCACAGAGCATTCAGTCTGGTTATGAAAATATTTGCATCCCCAAGATGGAATTCTGTTTGCAAATCAAAATTGATACAGATAGTCTGCTGGTCTTTCTAATCCTGTTTTCAATTTCTGTCTCTCTGCCTTAGTGGTATGCTTCGTTTCTGTAGTCCAGAACTGAAGAAGGAAATCATTAGTAGTAGACAGGGAGTTCAAAGAGAACATGTACTCATACAGTGTTTCTTCAAAGAAAATTTGTGGGTTTGGCCAGTGGTCTGAACTATCTTTGAGAGGCAACAGCTGTTACTGCCCCAAGGAAAAAATCCTTTCCCAGCCATGACAATTAACCACACATTGCATTGCTGTTTTTCAGGATATTGCTGTGGTATCCACCTTTGGCATGGGCAACCTTTTGCAAACCTGGAGGAGAATTTCTGGAAATAGAGGAACAGCATTCAAACCTTCCTTACTAAGAAGATCCACGGTGTGAGAAGGAGAGGGCTAGCTGCTTTAGCCTAGCAGACATGCCTTTTGGGCTGAAATTACGAAGGACTCGACGCTATAATGTCCGGAGCAAGAACTGTTTCATGACCCGGATTAAACTGTTGGAGAACAACGTGATTGAGTGCACATTGTCTGTGGAGAGCACTGGGCAAGAATGCTTGGAGGCCGTAGCTCAGAGGCTGGAATTACCAGAGGTAAGGGTAACCCAGGAAAAGACCATCTGTAACTTGCCGCTTGGTGTGTTTTTAGCTCTGGCTGTTTGTCATTTGGAATCTGTTTATTACAATCATGTTATTCTTGGAATTGGTCTGATCTTATCATTGAATGGAACTTTGGCAAATGTACCTTGCTTACCCAAACATCAGGGCAGTCAATTACCTACAGTTTGGATTGTGATTCAGTGTTATTTCCTGTCAGGATGAAACTCTTAACTAATATGCAAGGGAACATCTTTTTCCTTGTCCATAAGCAAAAGTCTGCTTTTGCTTATATGTAGACACTGGATAACAATACAACCACATTCACACATGACATCAGACCACTTTTATTAATGGGGGTGGCTGTACGTATGAAATATCTGTCAGTTTTGCTGGAAGAAGTATCTTAAAAGTCCATTTTTTCTTCTGTTTCATTTAACAGTCCATGAGATGTAAGATTGATTCTAGCAATATGTTTCAAAAGTCAGCTAATTCTCACTGAAATATACAGGAATTTCAACATGAATCTCAATTGAATGCTACTACAAGTCTGATTTTATTGCCATAATAGTCTAAAGCACAATAACTGTTTCCTCTTAAGGGAAGAATGGTGCTTCTTTACTTCAGCCACAGATCCGTAAATCAGCATTTGAAATTTAGTGATAAACTGATGAATAATAGTTGTACAATTGCCCACCTAGTTTTTTTTTTTTAAAAAAAGGGTACATGAATGTTATGAGTGACTTTATTTAAAAAATAAACAGAAAAGAAGGAGAGGAAAACTGTGTGAAAATCCTAGTTTGGATTTTCTGTCTGGTAATGTCATTGTGTCAGTACTATCCACTCCTGCAGCCCTTAGCCATCTATTTTTTATTTTAAGGCAGAGGTTGTTCCAATAGCATCTGTAGGGGGCAGCCCAGATGTGGGCTTCACATAATTTAACAACCAGTTTGCCTAGTGCAGAACCGAAAATGTGAGTGTGCTTGCATTCCGCGCTTGTGCACGGCTTCAAACTCATGGCGATTTCATGTGCGCAGCTTCCAGCACACTTTCTCGGGCAACCACGGTGAGTAAAGCGGCCGTGGTGCAGAAATCAGCTGGGCTGCATGGATGGGGCAAGCGAGCCAGAGAGTGAGATATATAGGATGGGATAGCATCGGGTTGTGGTGGTGGGGCAACCCGTGGTCGGAAGTACTGGTTCACCTGAACCGGTCCAAACCAGTACAGGTGTCGAGCCTGGCGTGCCCGACATACAACCGGGACGGGAAGGCAGATCGGAAAGAGTAACACATCCCCAACAAAACTACAACGTAGAGGGGGCACGGGAAATAAGCGGCACGGGAAATGGTGGAGGGGCGTCGGTGGAGGGATTGCATTTAGGACGCGGAGAAACCCGGAATGAGAAAACCGGAAATGTCGCTGCAACTCACCCCAACACAGCTGAACCACATGTTCATCAAGAGAGGGATGGGGCACTAGGATATAAAGCGCTGTGAGGCGGATGCTCGCAGCGCCAATTTTGAAAGTTTGTAGCTTGGCGTTGTTCCGTAACTGATGAAAAGCATTAAACCAGGATTCACTCTCCAGTTGATGTGTCCAGCTGTGTTTTATTGCTGTCTCCGTGCTGTGCGGGACAAGGAGCTGAGAACAGGACTATCTGTACTCTTTATGGATTTGCCTCTACACTAAATGGCTGTTTGTAACTATTTCCCCCCACTCCCCACATGAAGTGTCATTGGGAATGTTATCTATAGAATTTGGATATATACTAAAAATAAATTCAGCAGACATGGATTAACATGGAATACAATCTGTACATTGTAGGTATGCATTCTTTGAATTATGTATTTATTAAAAATACAGTATTTTGTAACATCCAACTTTTCAAAGTAATGAGGAGCAAGGGTAAATAATCAGTTATTGCTATTGTAAAATACTAAAATACCATAACAGTATAATGCTTTCGCTATAATTAGTAAATAGTAACGTAATCTAATAGTAATGTAATAGTAATCTTTTCAAAAGAAAATGCTTAAGAAAATGAAAGTGACTAAAATTGCTGCCAGGCAAATTATTATATAGGTTCGAGTGCATCTTTTTAGGAAAGGTGCATTTATCAAAGAGAGCACTAACATCAAAATACCTCCATTCATCTTTTGATAGAGTACAATAGTTCTTCTAATACCACAAGATGCTTTGGCATGGGGAGAGAGACACCTTCAAATTTCTGAACCCAAATTATTTAAGGCTTATACTTCTAACCTGAATTAGAAAATACACAATACAGGAAGTACAGAGTTGACATGAATAAAGCTGATATTACCAGTTAATTCTGTAGTGGTTTGGTTCAGTGTTTTTGACCTCCAATAGCCCTATATTAGTACTACCAGACAGGTATGAGAAATTGATTTTCATGGCTAGGAATATTTACAAATGGTGAATGAATGAAAACTGACTTTAAAAATAGCTTTGGGGTATTGAGATTACCTGAGGTTCTAGTGCCCAGGCTAGATTTAGGCATGTCTTCAAGTTACAATCTTGCTATTTGAATGGATGTTCATCTCCACCCATAATGAAACACAAGATTGCTGGACAAAGGATGATCAGCCTCACGCAGCCTGCCTCTTTTCAAAATCCCCTTTCATTTTATTGTCCCTAATCCAGCTCACAATTGAGTCCAAGCAGAGGTTCGTTGTTTAGTCTCCCCCACTTAATAACAAAGAGAAAGCGCAACATAAAGTTTCATCTCACTCCAAAATTTGGATCTTCAGGTACATATTGAGAAAACAAAAATCATGCAAAGGCAGTTGCTGTAGATGCCAGCAAATACTGTTCCCATCTCAAGCCAACCTTGGAAAACCCAGCTCTGCAGGCGGGAGTGGCACTGAGCTTCATTCCACAGAGTTGGGCCAAAAGGTTTCAGTGGTATGAAAGCTAAGAATACTGTAGAATGTTTTGATCTTATGTTTTAACCAGAGAGGAGTGGCTGATCATAAGTTGCTTTGGAGGCTGTACACCATCAGCAGGGCTGCGATACTGAAGAAGTTTCTTCTTTGCTGGACAATAACTCTGCATGAGGCCCTGTTCTCTTTACAAATGATGCCAAAGTATAAGGAATGAGACTTCAGTTATTTAAATTCCTTCATTAGTAAGCTAATGGAAATAAACATTAACATTCTTATGGGACAGCTAAGACAAGGAGGGCTTTTTATTTCTCCGTCTTTCACCCTGAATACAGTATTCTTGTTGGGAGTGTAGATGGACATTTGATTGCTGCCTATACTGCTTTTGGAAGGGTAGGATTTTGACGTCATTTAAGATCAAGTCATGGACTTCTTGCTAATCCAATTAATAGTTGATCAACATTGTTTGTTGTGTATAAATCTTGTTTTTGTTTTTTTAAAAATTAGCAAGGCCAAAGGAAAAATCAGAATTACATATAATAAGCTAGCAATGATGACTAAAAGCATGATAAAATAGCTGGCATGCAGCTCCTGGAACTCATTTTATCTCTATGCTCTTGCAGTTGCAATCTGATAATTCAGTTATCCAGTTAAGATATGGGTTAAGGGTATGGGTTAATATAGAATTGAACTACGCGGCATTCCATTCCAGGCCAAATTCTCTGCCACAACTTAGTGTAGTCACTGTGATTTTGTAATCACAAAAATGTTTGAAGGTACACAAGGAGCAGCTTTCTTTACAATCACCATTGCTTGCCAGGCACCATGAATTTATACTGATTCATTTTTTCTTGGAATGCTGGACAAGCTTCAAATGATACATTTTGTTTTTGTTAGTTTGCTTCTGGAATCTCTTCTGATGACTTTTGTGTTACTACATTGTAGTACATTTTTTTTAAAAAAAGCTATCAAAACCTGCTGCTGTTTAAAAGCTGTTCTGAATTACTCTGCAGCTCTAGCTTTCTTCCAACTGATCTAAGTTTTAACCACATGTCATTCTGGATAATTGGCAGCCTTTTATCACAGCTGATACAGGAAACTTGGATTCTGGTTTATAGATGTAATAACATTTATTGCTATGCTTGTTTTCACTCCCCCCTCCCCACAAATAATTTTGGAACCATATTTTTACTGAGATCTGTGCCATTTGATGTTGAGAAAGAAATGCAACTCCAGAAGATTTAAATTAAAAGAGGTCTAAGACTATTTAGAATATATCAGATTTCTGTTATATTTCATATCTGGCAAAAAATTATGAGTTCCACCAATTATTTTATGATGAATTTTTCTTTATAACCTAAACTGAGATCTTTTCAGCCAAGGAATTGAAATTTTAATGATTTTCTCAGAGTCCTCAAAATCCTGTTTTTCTTTAACCTCTTTTAGTTAAGACATTGAATTTGTTACTTTAATTAGTTGAACTTTTTAATGTATATTACAGATAGTTTTATCTGATTTATTTTGCTGGCCTATTTTAGTCTTGCTGTTATAAAGATACAGTTTTAGTTTCTTACTCTATTAAGAGAAGTTTCCTAGGGACTACTTGCTCTAAAAGGCAGTAAATAAATATGGAAACCAGTGAGCAATTAGTATTAATAATGTGTTACCAACACTTTACAAATGGATAAAAATCATCTCTAAAAGAACAGGAACACATTTTTTTTTACTCCTTGATCCTCTTGTAGCAGTATCTTTTCCTCCTTCCTTAGGATTTTAAATATTTCAGTTGCAGTTCTTACATGCCACTTAAGGTTAAATTGTTGTCTGTTGATAAATAAAAACTGTATTCATTGAAAAAAAGACTCATCTTCCAATCCTGAATCCAGCTTTACATCTTGCTAATTTTGCTGATCAGATTTTTATACATGATTATTGTTATTGGTAAGAGCTAAAAGCCACCTTAAGCCAGAAAGCGGCAATATGAAAACAGACAACATGAAGACAGGTGTGTTGAATATGTTAGCCACCTTGAGTCATTTGTAAAAATAAGAAAGGCAGGCTACAGATACAATAAATAAAAAATAAAGTAAGCATGACCTCCAGACACCAGAATACTTCCAGATTTCTTCCCAAGAGCTGATGGTTCTTTGAAATAAAAATCTTTTTCCCGAATCAGAATAATCATATATTATTGGAAGATTTCAATAATTAAGGAATGGAGAGAGGAGCTGGCAAATATTGTCAACCTGTTTCTGAACCCAGTAACTGATAATGGCTGTCCAAGGTTACAGCTACAGGTTTTCCTCATTATTTGCTGCCTAAAACTTTTAATTGGCAATGCCAAGGATTGAAGTTGGTCATTCTGTATTTTAATGCTGAAGATTGGCATCTAAATGGCTATTTAGCAGCTGAAGTCTTTACATAAATGTTTATTTAAATATACAAAACTATGGTTTGAATATCTTAAAACAGTGATGCCAAACCTTTTTGGCACTGAATGCCGTAAAGGGACGTGCGTGCATCTGGGCTGCAACCTGGAAGAGGAGCTACCCGGGGCGCATGTGCGCACCCAAAAATGAACTTCCGGTTTTAGCAACTGAACTTCCAATTTCAGCCAGCTACTCTTCCGGGTTTCTGGTGTGCATGCACATGCAATGATCAGCTGGCCGGCGTGCATGCTCACGCAGGAAATCGGAAGACCAGCTAGAAGATTTTTTAGTTTCCGGTGCTGCCACATGCAAAAAGGCCAGCTGATCGTCGCACGCGCATGCGTGCCAAAAACCCGGAAGAAGAATGGGTGACACCGTGCGTGCCAGGCAACATGGCTCCGCGTGCCACAGGTTTGCCATCACGGTCTTAAAACAAATCTTTGGGATGCTTGGATGATGACGTATTTCAAAATGTCAGACTGTCTTTGTCCTTTATGGTTTTGCGTGCTGCCCAGCCTTCAGCTACCAGGAAAAGGTTTCCTGTCCTAAGTGTGGCAGGTGGTTTGGAGGTACACACTTCCAAAGGGATTACATGATCATTCTTGGTCCTGATTAAAAGTTGGCAAAAATATGTTTGGGATGGCTTCTGGATTAGGAGATTTCAGCTGTATCTCTTCTGTATCTCTTCGAGACCGCCTTCTACCACATAGCTCCCAGCGACTGGTAAGATCCCACAGAGTCAATCTCCGGGTCCCGTCAGCTAAACAATGTCGGCTGGCGGGTCCGCGGGGGAGGGCCTTCTCTGTGGCTGCCCCGGCTCTCTGGAACCAATTACCTCCTGAGGTCTGGACCGCCCTCACCCTATTGGCCTTCGGCAAAGCGGTAAAGACCTGGCTCTTCCGGCAGACCTGATCTCATATAATGATCTCATTATAATGATCTTGCGAGACCCGGCCATGAATTGGAGTGCATGTGTTTTAATGTTTTTAAAATTTTTAATGTTTTAAAGTTTTTCTTTTTAACATTTTTTACGGGATTGTTCACTTTGTTTTATTCTTTGTTGTAAGCCGCCCAGAGTCCCTTGGGAGTTGGGCAGCATAGAAATGCGACAAAATAAATGAATGAATGAATAAATAAATAAATAATTTCTATATAATATTCCTATAATTACAATAATTCCTATATTCACACCTATAATGACATTTTTCCACGGCTGCTACATATTTATTGAATGTGTATTATATTGTAAGTGTTTTTAATTGTTTTATAGTTGTTCACAACCCAGAATCACTTTCTTGAGATGGGTAGATATAAAGATTGAATAAATAAATCAAAAAAATAAATAAAATAATTTTGAAGAGCTTATTTTATGATCCCAGATGTATCGAATCCCTTGCAAAGGTCAGATGCCTTATGAAATACCATCACTGAGGTACTCCAGAGTGACCTGTGAATTCATTCTCCAATTTGCATAGTAACAGTTAGAAAGCATGTAATGGAAAAGGAAAAAAAAAACTTTTATTGTTTGTAAATGTGACCAAATAATAACTTTTTTGTTTGTTTTTAAACTTTTCTCTCTCTCTAGACACACTATTTTGGCCTTTGGTTTCACAACAAGAGCCAGCAAGTGCGATGGGTGGAACTGGAGAAACCATTGAAAAAGCAGCTGGACAAGTTTGCCAGCGAATCTTTGCTTTTCTTTGGGGTCATGTTTTATGTGCCCAGCGTTGCCCTCCTGCAGCACGAAGTCACAAGGTATCTGTTGCAAAGATTCTTCACTTTTCTTCACTGCCACAGATATTTTCTTGTTGAAGGGATGTCTCCCAGAGGTCATGAGTTGCAATTCAGAATTTTGCCTTAATAATGTATTTGCTCTCCTTTCCGTTACAGATTTTCCCTTTTCTTGTTAACTTTTAACTAGCACTTAAGAGGTCTATTTAATATCTTAATTAGGTTCCTGCCTAATCTTGATTTGCAGATTCTCTTCAAACTCAGGTTTGAAAACCATGGTTTGTAGCAAGCCAGCTTTTCATAGTACACGGCACTACAGATCCTACTGTGGTATTCCACTGTGACTGAAGACTCGCCATGTTTCTATCTGGTAGAAATTATGATAATCCACATTGATCTTGTACTATTGTATGCCATCCTGAACAGACACGCAAGATTGAACTATATGTTATTTATAAATAATGCTTTTATTTCCTTGGAATCAATTATACAATTGAATTGTATATTTAAGAAAGGTCCAAGTATAAGCCATGTCGGTGAATGCCTTTATATTTATGAATATAAATTAACAGAATAATTTAACAGTTAAGTGAGAATATCTGCTTGGGTTATACTTATATTTGCCTAATAACTGCCTTATTTTTTCTGTCCTTATAATAGGACACACAACACAGTTTCTCCTTTCCCTATCTCTATAAGATCTCTAAATGAATAATTTTTCAGATGAATTATTTCATGTGTTTTCTGTTCTCTTCATAGAAACCTGTTTTCTTCAGTGGAATCACCACTAAACATTGCAATTGAATGGAAACCCTGAAAATACAGTAGCAGCTTCCTTACCCTTGGGTTCTAGTAATGATAGCAGCGTAAGGCACACAGTAGTGGTGTCAAGCTCACATCCCATCTCTGGCAAGGAAGCAACTGCCTGATTCTGTTTTCCCTGCCAGGAAACCTGTCCTTGCAAGTTCTTGCTATTATCTCAGATTTGTGTTGTAGCATGCCAGCGACTCTGCTTTGGAGAGGTATTGCATCATATGTGCCTGCTCCTGTTAGAATAGTAAGAATGCTGTTACTTGTATGTCATTATTGCACTTAAGGCAACTTTTGGTGGAACCCTTCTAATTGAAACTGTCTTGTGGTGGGAGACAGGACTTACCTTTTTACTGTTACTTGCAATTTTATACAGGATTCCAATATGACTCAGGAGGAATCAGTAATCTATTCTGGTCCAGAACACAATAGAATGGGTTTGTGCTAAGTATCATGGGCCCTAATACTTCATGCAGATTCTGCAGAGTCTTGTGATGAGATGTAGGCAGTGCTTTTTTGAGGTCCAGTTGGATATACTGGTGCAATAACAACTGTATTGATAACTCATTGCAATACTATACAATTTAGGAAGTCTTTGTCTGAAAACATCTTCATTAGGAACATTCAGATAAAAAGTCATGTTATCTTCTGGATGAAAGTGTTAGGTAAAGTAATTGGTAGATTTGGATTACAGAGGATGCTGACACTCCAGCTTGATCTCTTGTTTTTATCTGATTTTGGAAAAAGAATAAAAATATTAAACTGCAGGGCTGTGCACTTTTCAGTGATTCTGAGGAGGTGCTTTGGACCTAGCCCAGGCTTAGCACCTCTGCTATCATTAAAACATCTAGCCTTTTTCAGTCTTCTGCGCAAACATGAAAATAATCCTCTTTTTTTAAGCTTATGCCTGAAATCATTTTTGAAGCATGCACAGCCTTATCAAATTTCTCACTGAAAGCTATGACAGACTGTGTAGAGCAAAGGACAGTGAAAGGTAATCCTGGCAAGATGAAAATGCCTGTAGTAAATAGGTCAGATGACTTGGCTTTAGATGAGCCACCTCTGTTGGATGGAGTTCCATTCTTAAAATAGTGGATGTCTGACGTGAGGTAGCATTACTGCTGGACTTTGAGGAAATGGAGAAATGGTGTGAAGTGCACTATTCTCCAGTGTTCCAGTCATTCATTCTCTAGTTATCTGGTTGGATAGTCTTCATGTGGTTTACAGGGAGCTATCCCTGGAAGGCAGTTGATATAAAATGCAATACTTTGATTGCTGGCATAAGCTAGGCATTGTTGTCATATTAACACTGAATTCCAGTTTTTACATGCTAAAACTGTTATTTCTTCCAATGGTGAGTTCAAAGTGTAGTTGTGAATCTTTTAGTTTGCATCTTAAAGGCTTTGCATCTTCCCCATATTATTTCCCATGTGCTCTGATAATTATTTGAAGTCGATTTGCATCCCTGACTTAATAAAGCTAGTCAGGCAGGCCTAAAGCTGAGGTGTCTCTATGTAGTGCCCCATATATGGAATGTTGTGCCCCAAGGCATAAAAATTTATTTCCATTGCCTCTGTAGTCTGTTGGCAATTAAGAATTTCTTTTTTAAAAAAGCATTGGATTCTGCTGTCAGCCCATATTGTAGTTATTGATTATCAATTTTGATGCTTCTTTGATATTGCTTTTGTACTGGTCCCAGGATTTTATCAGAGAAAGGGATGGGGGTAGGAACATTGCCATCTATTATAAGAGGTGGCAACTTCCACATTTGAGAGAAAAGAACAGCATTAATAATCACTGTAAAATATTCTAAATTATATTTTTGGATTGTCAGAATTTTGCTTGAAAAATATGGTATACTGAAATATGGTCTGAGAAGTAGTAAATTTTTTCTGAAGTTTTGTATATCTTTGCAAAAGAGCTTTACGTAGGTCCTATTAATATATATGGTAGGCAGTTAATAAATATCACTACAGTTTAGTGTTTGTTTTCTTTGTTACAAACAAAGTAATCCAACACATGATATAGCAATATGAAAAAGAAATCAGTTTTCTTGCTTCAGCCCTTTCAATTAAAAGGACAGCTAAAGCAAATTATATCAACACTTCATTAAACAACAAAGGTTGATTTGGCCACTCCTACCCTATGTAAATTTCTGCCTTCATTTGTCACACAGTAGTTCTCTCCATATAGTTATAAAGGTAGATCATGGCTTTCTTTTAAAAAATGTAAAGCTTGTACATATAATAATTGGTGCCCATCAGTCTGGGAGAAATATTTCAAAAGCTCTGGGACTGCATCAATCCAAAGTCAGAGATAAAGTCTTGGAAAGAAGATGATTTGAAAAAATAGTGAATCTTCCTAAGAATGGCTGTCATGTTACTGTCAGTCCAAGAACCTCATCTAAAATTATCCAAGAAGTCACAAAGACCACAGAATACTATCCAGGAATGGCCTCTCTCATCTTGGTATAATTTCACCACAAAAGAGCACAAGGGAAAAATGAAATTAATGGGAAAATAATAGTGCAGAAGTCATTGCTCACTAAGAACACTGACAGACATGTCAAATTTGCCCAGAGATGCATGATTGATCCTCTTATTTTTTATGGTAAAAACTAAACACTGCATTCCACAATAAGAATATCATTTCACCTTTCAAAGATGTAGTAAGAGCTGTGGTGGCACAGTGGTTATTATGCAGCACTGCAGGGCTAACTCACTGCTCACTCCAGGAGTTCGATTTTGAGCAGCTCAAGGTTGACTCAGGCTTCCATCCTTCCGAGATAGGTAAAACGAGGACCTGTATTGTTTTGGGCAATATGCTGACTCTGTAAACCGCTTAAAGAGGACTGTATGTAATCTAAGTGCTATTGCTAGTTGTAGGGTCATGATCTGGAAAGCCTTTGCATCTTCAGAATTTCAACAACTTGCCATCATTGAGAGAAGCATGAATTCTGTGTATCAACAATTGTACAGGAGAGTACCAGACTGAAGCTGACATGCAATAGCATTGTTTGGTGCTCCCAAATATTCAAATACATATGCAAGAAAATGGATAAAAAGAATAATTTTATATCACTCAGATTTGCTGTGCCTGGACTCTGACTGAGGAGGACAGTCTGAAGTGCCCGTGGTACCAGCTGGTGGTATGAGCTGGGATGACTTTGAGCCAGTAACTCCTGAAAAAAAGGGTTTCTGTGCTCTCGGTTCAGCTTATTTACTGAATGTAGGTCCTTCTGGGTTATGAATGTGGCCAGGGAGGTGACCCACTGTTGGGTCCATGCTGTTGTGGCAGCTTCTTTGATAGAGGGGCTGGTGCCCCAGCCTTGAAAGAGAGAATAGTGCACCCCCTCCTCAAGAGTCCATCCTTCTTCCCAACAATCTTCAATAATCTTTGACTAGTCTCTTACCTCCCCTTTGTGGGAAGGATTTTAAGAAAATGGTTTATGAGCAGCTGAAGAGAACCCTGGAGGAAATGGAATATCTAGACCTATTTCAGTCAGGTTTCAGGCTGGGATTTAGTACTGAGACAACTCTGGTTATGGTTTTAGATGACCTGTGGCAGAGCTGGGAAAGTAGTGGGGCAGCCATTCTTCTGTTCCTTAATGTCTCATTGACTTTCTATATTGTCAAACATGGCAAGCCAGCTGTGTGGGTTGGGGATTGGGAGCCCTGATTTACAATGGTTCTCTTCCTTTCTCTGGACCTAGCTCCAGTTGATTGGTTTAAATAGGATGCTGAAGGGTTCTGTTTGCCTCCCTCCCTTCATTTCATTTACATGAAACCACTGGGCAAGATCATCTTCCAGTTTGGGGTTTGATATCATTTCTACTAGAAAACCCCAAATATTGCTGAGGCAAATCAATTCGTCATAGAAGAATAGACTAAGGTTCCTTCATAGCAATGTGAGAGACTGATCATTAATTAGAAGGAAGCATCAGTTGCAATTATTGCAGCCAAAGTCAATTCAACCACTTACAGACTAAAGACACACATTGACACATTATGTAATGAATGTAACAAAGATAAAAGTTTGGTATTATTTAATCCCTCAAATTCACTTTCTGTATCTGTAGGGTTTAGAGTAAGCTCTGATAACATTCAATTCGTTTTAATAATATTCACAGATATGCAAAAATTCAGAAAATCTGAAAAAGGCTGTTTCACTGAATTACAATTGTCAATTGGAAAGTTGCACAAACATGTTCGTCTCTTAGCATTTTGAAGTGACTCTGAGTTGTACATTTCACTCATCTGTCTTATGAATTCCATTTTGTTGGCATTCTCCTTGCCAGCCTCATTGTTCATGTCTCTAATCAGGATTGATTTTCCCAGAGTTATCATTTCCTCCCTGGACATGAAATGAGGAATTTGTAATGTGCTCCATGTTCTGTCATTGTTTACATATCAGCACCCGGTTCTCATCCTGTGATTCTAACTTTCCTGAAAAGTGAGCAGGATGATGATCTGTTTTGCTGTGGTAACAGAATATAAATCAAAAAAGAAAAACAGCCACATTGCTCCCTACCCTCCTTTTCCTGCAAGGAAAAAGACACTCATAGTTTCCTCAGACATTTTTGCTTTGGTTTTTATACCTCTTACATGGTTTCAAAGAGCTGCAGTGGGAAATTATAATTGTTATGGTTTTTTAAAGAATGTATTCAAAATTATGTGGAAGAAGGAAGTGGCTCTTTTCTTTTCTCTCTTTCTTTTCTCCTTTTTATTACTTATTTACTTCATGTGTAATTCTCTCTCTTCCTAATTTTTCTCACAACAGCTGTGGGATGAAACTTAGGCTGAGATAGTCGGCCCCAGATCTCCCTATCCTCATCCATGGATGAGGATAGATTAGAACTTAAGTCTCCCTACTTCTTAGTTTGACATCTTAACCACTATATTACATTGTGGTCAAGTGGGGTTCTAGATGTCTTTTGTTCAGCAGTGTTTTGCTTCTGAACTAGTCTGTTGACTTCTTCCATGCTATGAGTAGGACCACAAGAGAAAATGTGTTGACTGTGGAATTGGACCCATGACTATAACTATCAGATACATCACAATAAACATCTCTTTCATACTTAGTGATACCCTTAAAACATACAAGGACTCCTTTCTTTCTTTCTTTCTTTCTTTCTTTCTTTCTTTCTTTCTTTCTTTCTTTTCCTTCCTTCCTTCCTTCCTTCCTTCCTTCCATTTCTCTCTCTCTCTCTCTCTCTCTCTCACACACACACACACACACACACACACACGCACGCACACACACACATCTTACTCAGGGAGTACGTTTTGCAGCAGCAGTTTTCCAATGAAAAACTTTTCCTGATTTCACTCTTTAAGGAAAGTCAAGCAGATGTCTAGGGAGTCATCCTCTCAAGGCCATTCTGCAGGGAAAATAGAGGAGATTGGAAGAGGAGAAACATCATCAATCTCGCCCCTTACTCTTTGACTGTGGTCCAAATAAATTGAAGCTTTTCCCATATCTAGAATCTAAAGCTCCCTTCGTACCCTGTGAGTCTAACATTCATTTTTAAATGAATATCTGATTAAATTAGGTAACCTACTTTTACAGTCTGCCTTTGTGATAGCAACTATCGGTGGTGTTAAATTATGATGGCTGTTCCAAGTGTTTTCTTTTCAGACTTGCTCATAAATTTTCTGTTTTTGTCAGAGAACAATGAATCCTCCTGTATTTTTCAGAACAGAAAGTAGGACTCATGTTACATTAAACATGTTAGCAGAAAAGGATCTTAATTGCATTATGAAACATGCCAAGAGAACAGTAGGGTATTCTTATTAACAACCAAATTTGTGTAATAGAACATTCATAATTATATGAACAATATGGAAAAGACATTACTGCAGGTAGTCCTCTACTTACAACAGTTCATTTAGGAACCATTTGAAGTTACAATGGCACTGAAAAAAGCGACTTTATGGCCGTTTTCACATTTATGACTGTTACAGCATCCCCATGATCACTTGATCAAAATTCAGCTGCTTGGCAACTGGTTCATATTTATGACAGTTGCAGTTTCCTAGGGTCATGTGATCATCTTTTTCAAAAACAACAACCAAAGTCAATGGGGAGGCCAGATTCACTTAACAACTGTGTAACTAACTTAACAATGGCAGTAATTCACTGTAGCAAGAAAGGTCATAAAATGGGGCAAAATTCACTTAACAAATATCTCACTTAGCAACAGAAATTTTGGGTTCAATTGTGGTCATAAGTCGAGGACCACCATTTATTTATAATATTGTTGAAATTATAATGTATTTATTATGAATATTTACCAAGTTTCAGTGCAAATAAAAAAGCATAGCACTTACAAAATTTTAGCCAAGAAAATTAGTTCACAGATTAACAGCCAATTATTAAAATGAAAACAAGCTAAACACAGCAAGCATGCATGTTTAAGAAGCACGCGTATTTAAAACATTGCCCTGCAATGCAGCCAAGCAGGTATCATCCATAGTTAATAAAATAAAAAAATAAAATAAATAAAATAAAATAATAAAATAAAATAAAATAAAATAGCTAACTTATCAAAACAAGAGCTATTCCAACTGCTTGTAAAGGCCAGCATACTTTCACAAAGTTGAAAAGAAGTGTATGTGGGGAGGGGCGGAATAGCTGATTTCAGAATATTTTTAAATCCTCAATAATATACCTGCTCAATATCAAATATATCTGGAGTCCTGCTCAAAAGAATGTAAGAGCAAATAAGATTGTAGGGAGAAATAAGAGCTGGTAGTTACCAGCGGGGTTGTGAGCAGAGCACTCCAAACATAAGCACCATTAGTTTAAACTGGGCTCTAGCTCAAATGAGAAGCCTATGGGAAGCACTAAACTGTAATATAACATACGAATAATATAGAAGGTCTAGAACAGCCCAGATGTCTCTGTCCTGAACTGTGTTCAGGGAATGGATATTAGAATTCAGAACACTTACTAGGTGAGGGGTCTAGATATGAGATATCTATGGCAGTCTCCTCTGTCTGGTTCCTAGGAAGGTTTGCTCAGTAGAAATATTTGCTGTAACATCACAAAGTCAACTATCACTAATCAAGCCTTGCAACTGTTCTGGTCTGCTGGCAGCCTGCAGAACTGGCAGCAGAGTCAGACAGTGAGGAGGTTGTGGAGGAACATGGGCCAGTCCTGGAATCTGGGGAAGGCTAAGACGAGGGCTCTGCATCGGAGGCAGAGATGGGGCCAGAGCCATCTGGGAGTTAGGTACTGCCTCCGGAGCCTCCAGAGTCAGACATCAGCGAGGCAGAGGAACAGGGGGAGCCTATTCCCATTGCGCACATGTGCAGAGCTGCCAAAAGGCAAGAACAGTTAAGACAAAAGGGATGACTCAGGAGTAAGGCTTGGAAATGATTGCCCCCTCCCATAAGACATAAATGAGGAGCAAAAGCACATGAGTCTTTGCAGGAAACAACTTTGTTCATTCTGGTCGGTTTAAATTCTGAAGCTCCGTTTTGACTCTGTGCTCCATGTGGCCTTGCTAATTGCCAATTAGGTCTTTGGGAGCGTGTCAAGGGAGATAAAAGTGGGTGATTATCAGCCTTATCCCGAAGGACTGTGGCAGACTTCTGTCGGACTCTTTACAAACTATTTGTGACTCATTACGGGCTGTGAATGAACAGAATTCACAGCTGTTGAAATAAAAAGAGGGTTTTTGGGACTAATCGTGTGCTTTTTACTGTCTCAGGAAGCCTAGGTCAGAACAGCAGCCAAGACTGAAAGTGAAGGAAGCAGGTGTCATTTGTGAGTCCCAGGAATGGGCATAGCACCATAGAAGATGGGAAGCTTGATCAGGCTGAGGCCTAGCAGTCTCCCTATCTTATGAGTAGACTTATGTGTGGCTGCTTTTTCCTTTAGGTGAGGTGAGATAGTTATAGCATGAAGGAGATGTGCACCTTCCTGGGGTAAAGAAGACAACATGATGTGCCACAGAGAGATATCTTACAACTTAGCTTTTGCAATAGATTGAAGAGATACCGGCATAGCACATGTGCAGAAAGTTCCTTCAAATACTGGAAGTGCCACTCAAATGTTAAGGTAGCCTTGGAGCAATGTGAAATATAAACAGCGTGGCTGCTTTGCTTTTAGAAGGGAACTATAATACAGTGTCAATGGGATGCTTGAAAGATTTTTCCACATGCGGGTGCAATGAAAGTCTATATAGGGCAGGTGGTTCATTTGTAGTGGGTGGTGTTTCGGGGAGTGCTGTTCATGTGCTGGAGTTAATTCCATGCTTTTAGCTTCTTTTCATTATTTTGAATTCTTTTACAGAGTCAGAAATTTATCTCGTGACCTTCAGAATGACAACGCCTTCAAGGCCACAATTCTATGTTCATAAAATAAATCGCTGAGGATTGTAACTTTTTCTCCCTGCTGATTTCCTCCAGTGAATGGAGAGCTTGTTCTCATTGTTGATTATTGAAAAAAAGAGTTATTTATGCCAGAAACTTTAAAATGCCATTAATTCTTTATTAGGTTGTCAGACTTGGAGGAACATGCCTTTGTAATGAAAGTTGCAGAGGTATAGGCAGGATGTTGGAAACCTTTCAGTTGTACATCTACAAAAAGCAGGGAATTATTTTTCTGCACCATATGTGTCTATAGAAAATTTATAATATTTAATATATGTTTATCTTGGAGTTTTGATTTTCTTATGAATCATCCAAGTCACTAGATACATAAGCCAGCCTAATTTCATTGTATTAACTGCATTTATAATGCATTTTACAATTGCATATGCCATTCATAGGTTTATGGGATTTGATTTATATCAGTCCTATATATCAGATGTGTAACTTAAACTCCCTGAATTTCAAAGCATACTAAAATGGGCGGGTCAGAAAGTGTGAGGTGTGCAGGCATTGAATTCAAAGTCCTGATCAATAGTTGCATATTCTGTGGTTTCATGTGAAAGTGTCACATAGAAGAAGCAGAAGGGGAAACAAATGATGATGGATAGAAAGATCTCATGGTTTTGGAGACAACAAATAACACAGAAAAGCCGCAGCTTATTGCACTTGGCAGATGAAGGAAGTTATGTGGGAGTCTGGGATTGGGGGTGGGATGGGAGCAGGAAATATAGAAATGGTTGAAATTGTGCCTCTTGGACACTAAAGTTTCATAGGCAAGAAATCTATGGAAGTAGCCAGAAACCATGGACTAAATAGCAATGGATATGGTGGAAAGATAATAGGTATGAAGGACTAAAGGGTATTAAGACTATCTCAAGCAAGAGTCAGGTCAAGCAAGAGTTCCTTTAAATACATTCCTTCAATGAAGTATTCAGTAACCTGTTTAGATGGACCAAGGAGTCGATCTAGATCCCTAAATGGTTTACAGAAATTCCCAAGAATTTGTCATCTAAATTTCAGTGCTTTCCGTTTAGAGGGCCTGCATAAAGATGCAGTAGCTAGTGAGAGGACCAGGGTTTGGAAGTCTTTTTTTTTTTCTATTCTAAGATTTTATCTCTTCATTTATGAAATATATATTCTGCTTCAAAATTTGCATAATATTCCATCTTCCAATTTGCTACCACAACTACTTGTAAGTAGTTGTGAGGTAGATTAGTAGGTTCTGAGAGACATTGACAGTCCCAGGATCACCCAGTGAACTCCATGGCAAAGTATAGACTTGAACTTGTATCTGTCCTGTCCTAACTCAACAGTCTAATAACCAGAAACTACAAGTTTGGTTGCTTATTTATTCTGGCCTCAGATTTCTACTATATATTGCCAAAAGGACATTTCCAATTTTATTTTTTCTCTGTTTTCTGTTTGGCTAACTTTAAAGTTATATAAAATTATATTTTGTATAAATATACAAAAGTATGAAGGCTATTGCTTAATGCATTGTAAGCCGCCCTGAGTCTCCGGAGAAGGGTGGCATATAAATCAAATTAAAAAAAAAAAAAGTAAAAGTTTTGGACTGAATGGATGCAGTTTGGCTTGTTGTAGATCAGTTAGCACATTCTCCTATTTAAGAGTCTGGCAAATAGACAGCAGACAAATGAGTATAAATACATGCATACAATTAATTAAATCAGTGCAGTCTCTTTATGACTTAATCAATAGCTCTTAACATTTGGTTTCAGAAGCATCCTAAATGAAATCAGTGCTTATCATCTGATTGAATTCCTTTGGGGGACTGCTTTATACTATTGATAGATCAAAATATGTGCATATGTTTATATGTTAGTTTTAAGCATGAACTTGCTCAAAGTTAAACCTAACTTGGCATTTTTTAAAAGATTTGCTCTCGTATTCTTCTCCAAAATGTGTGCAGAATTTAACATTAATATTTTATTTTTCTGTCACAAATGAAACAAAAGACACATTTTCTTTTCAACTTAAAATGTCTGGAGAATAAAATGAACTGTAAACTCTACAAACTCTAAAAATTACAGCTTAAGGGGATTTATGAAATGTTCATAGTTTCTACTGGAACTTAAAACTAGTGATATAGCACTCTTGTGTAAAATAAAGGTAAGCAAAATACTTAGAGGCAAGCAAAATACTTTGTGGTGAAATTAAAATGTTTAAAGCAAGATGGTTTATTTACAGTAGCATTTTTTCAAACTTGGCAACTTTAAGATGAATGAACTTTAACTCTCAGAATTCTGGAAATTGAAGTCAAGATATCTTAAAGTTGCCAAGTTTGGAAAAACACTGATTTAGAGTTTCCTCCTTGAAAGCTGTAATTTTATATATTTACTTCTGAGTACATATGCATAAGATTGCAAAGTATGACCTCCTATGCTAGAAGGTTACGTACATTCCCAAGTCCCATGACTTCCAGTGCTTTGCCATTTATATGGCACTCATCTAAATTATATGAGTACCATATAATATGAATTATCAGTTTCATTCCATGACAGATATTTCCATGTTATCTGAGTTCTATAAAGGTGGAAGCCTCATTGTTTAATTTGTAACATCTATGTATTGAGTTACAAACTTATGGAATTGTGTTGTGCTATATACTCTATTTATATTTTTGATCTATGCCAAGGAATTAGAATAGATCCCAAGAGTTCAAGAAACAATCATCCTATGTTTAAATTGCAAAGAAGGCTAAATATTAAAAAGTGTGCTATAGTTTCCATTCTCGTAGACTTCCCTGAACTTTTCAAAAATTACCCTTTTTATCTGGTGATCAATTTATTATCTAATTGCACAAGACTTCTTTTGCCCATTCCCCTGTATAACTTATTTCTACCAATCCAATCAACCTATCTCTGAACATAAATCTGACGTTCCATTTTCTAATTTGAAAACAATGCTGTAATGCAGGTGATTTGAAAATTGGGATTTGGTTAACAGCCTGTTGATGTGCAAGTCACAAAAGAATTCCACTCACTTGCCCAGACCTGTGGTATTTCTGTACAGGTTGGTGCTGTAATGAGCTATAAACACATACCTGAACTGGGCTGCTGGCATAAAGATATTAGTTTTATGAACCCCCCTTTTGAGTGTTGACCAACATTTGCTAAAGGGCATCTGTATAAAATTCTGGAACATGAACACAGTGAAAGTAAGCATGCTTAGAAATTTTAATACTAATGAGTACAGAAATGTTGCTCCACTTTCTTTTTGCTTAAAAAAAAGGCTTAGGACAGCTGATCAAGTATCCCTGCAGTTTCCTACAACACAGAATATTGTGATATTGTCTTAATCAGAATGTGAAGGTGTGGCCTTTTGGCAGAGTGAGAATGAACCTCTGCCTTTCAGGCTTCTTTCCCCTTTCATGTTTCTTCTCCAAGTATGTATGGGGATTCCAGATCTTCTTTGTTTGGTGTTTCCTTTGAACTATCAGTACTACCGTTCATGCTTACCTAGCAAACTAGGATTGTTTCTGCTTTTAAGAGAAAGTGAAAAAAATTACACCTTAGGATGAAATGACTATTTACAACTCACCTGTTCCTGGAGAGAAAGCTGGCAGGGGATGGAATGAAGGGAGCAAGGCAAGACTAAACCCCCTCAACACCTTGTTCTCATAATGCCAAATCTTTTTACAGAAACTTTCTTGGTGAAAATACAAAACAAAAAACAAACATAAAAGAGGCAATGATGGAATTAACAGGAAAAAATGCTATGACTCCCTCCCTAAAAAGAATCTTTGGACATACTAAAAATGGAGAAGCATAATATGCTTCTTTATTTCTACTAAGTAAGATTTATTTATCTACTAAACAAGAGTCCAAAGCTCAGCATAGATAGTATCAACCCTGTTATAGAGGTTAACCATATTATAGAAATCTGTTCTTTTGGACTATCTAACACAGAGGTCTTCAAACTTGGCAACTTTAAGACTTGTGGACTTGAACTCCCAGAATTCTCCAGCCAGCTATGGTCGCTGGAGAATTCTGGGAGTTGAAGTCCATAAGTCTTAAAGTTGCCAAGTTTGGGGACCCCAGATCTAATATTTTGTTCTAGCTAACTCCCAAGATGCATTTAGAATGACACGCAGGATCTAGCTTAACTGTTAACCTGGCTGAATATTAGACAAATTTTCAAACTGGAGAAATTTTCAAACTGTTGATTCCCATTGGTTCCACGTGTAATTCAATCTTCTTTCCCCCTGTACTGTAATAGTTAGTTGTGTGCCCCTTTCTGGGCAAGCAGAGGCATATTTTCAGATGACTCAGTTGGTGTTGATGGAACAATTAAACTCTGTTATGGTGAGCTAAGTTTCAAATCATGTGAGAGATTCTGCCCCTTAATCTACTATGCCAAGCTGTAGGATAATAAGTACTTCGACTCATTTAATATAGCAATTACATCTAACCTGATCGAGCATAAACTGACCTGTCACCAACCTAAAAGTGTCAGCACGATATGGGGAAGATACTTTCTGAGCCTCTTGCTGCACCCACTATCTAGCAGCAGGCTCTGCTGTGTCTGACCTCTAGGCAGCATCTCTTTGCCCCAGCTTCCAAAGTCTTTCCCACATATCATTACAGTAGGGAAGAGATAACTGCTATAAAATACAGCAAAAGCAAAAACCAATGAAAGGAAACAAATCAGCAGATCAAGAGATGAATGGTTGAAGTTGCAGCAATAAAATATAAAGCCCTAAAAAAACAATCGAGTAGCATACTTATGCTAGGAGTGAGATAGAATACTATGTGCCGTGGATATTTTCATATCTGTACATTAAATATATGTCTGTACATTGATGTGAATATTTTGCATATCATGCTACATGACATAAATAAAAGGGAAAGGCAGACTGGCGATCATTTGAATAGCATGAGAAAACAAGACAATCCTATTCTGAGTGCAAATTTAGTCTGGAACAAACTGTTCATCCGCCCCCTTGTTCATTTATGTGAGATGGGACAGGCGTCTTACTCAGTTTTTTCTTTTGACTTATTTCATTTTTCCCATTTAATGGTATTTTTCTGGATCTTGTGATTAATTTCCTGAGAGCCTCTGGGTTTTTTTTTAATGCTGTTACCTTGCCCCCAATTTCATTTTCAGTTGAGGTTTCTTTCACAATGCCTTTGAGAAACAGAACAGAAGTAAGGGTCAAACAAGACCATTCCAGAAATATTTAGTAATGCTATTCTCATCAATAGTAGTAGAGTAATTGTAGTGTGAAATGTTATTTTAAAATAGACATTCCTGGTATTATGCTGAGTATTTCTCTGATATTTGGGTTAAATTATAAGCGGCTCAGAAAGGGAGCTTTGTGTGCTTCTAAATTGTTCATGGGCTCCCTTGTAATTTGCTATAATTAATTCAAGCATCCAAGGGCAGAAGGAAGGACTAGGTTGAAACTCATCTTTCTTTTAGCTGCAAAATTATTATGGTTTTCAAAATTCTACATGTTACCTTTAGACTTTTTAAGCAATGCCTCTTTTCTTTTGTTTTCTTTTTACTCTATTCCAGAGGAAGGTACAATTATACTCTATTCCAGAGGAAGGTACAATTCACACTGTTATACCAATGGGAATGAATACTTTTTTAAAAGAAGCCCTAACTTTATTAGCTAGAGCAGGGGTCTCCAACCTTGGCAACTTTAAGCCTGGTGGACTTCAACTCCCAGAATTCCCCAGCCAGCAAAGCTAGCTGGGGAATTCTGGGAGTTGAAGTCCACCAGGCTTAAGGTTGCCAAGGTTGGAGGCCCCTGAGCTAGAGGACTAGGCTTTAGGGCAAATAGCCTCTGGATAACATTGTCTCCCTTGTGTCCCAGTCTGAATGGCTATTTTTGTTGGCAAGGTCTCCTGAAATAGAGGAGGCACTAGGACTCTTTTGAGAAGCAGCTTAAATTCAGCCCTTGAGTGGGCTGGTCTGATATTTTTAGGCATTTTTTTTTTCTTTTAGTTTTGGAGATTTAAGAGGCAGCATGGAATCCTTAAGCTTTGAAGAAGCTTTAGAAAGCACTTTTTTCCCCAAATGTTTTCCTTGCTATGAAAGCAGGCAATTTAGACTTATATACTGCCCCATAGAATTCTAGGGCCTCACAGTCAAAGCAAGTGGAGAACAAGGCAAAGCTCTTATGCGTAGGAGCAGTTCAGTGCAAGGGAGCCAGAAGAGATGAATAATAATAACTTGGTTGGGCAGTCAGAAGATTTTTATTCAGAACCAAAAAATCATAACTTACTATGCAATATCCATCTATTTAAAAAGGAAGATGCTGATGAGGGTAGGTTTGCATGACATGCTTGTCTGTGTTTAAGGGAAGCATAATATACTGAATTAACCTAATCATCTTAGTTCACAAAACAGATAGAACCAAAATGTAACCATGGTAAACTAGGCTTGCTCAAGATGATGGGCCAAAACAAGGTCAGCTACTTTGTGGTTCAGAGCATTGCGTGAAGCCAGCCTCTCTGACATGGAGTGCCAATAAGAAGCTGAACAAACTGGAGCTCAAAAGGAATGATCTTTGGAATTATGAGAAACCTAATTCTCAGATCAAAATATAAATTCTCATTCTCTCCCTCCCTCCCTCCCTCTCTCTCTCTCACACACACACACAAACACACATTTTCTGAGTTAGAATTCCAGCAGAAACTAACTTCAGGGTTTAATCGTCTGTTTAAATTGCAAGCAGACCCAAAGAGGTGGAGAAGATCAAAAAAAGCTGCTAATAATATAGATCTGCATTTCTCAACCTGGGCAACTTTGATGTGTACTCTTCAGTTC
Source organism: Arizona elegans (assembly GCA_022577455.1). Taxonomy (NCBI): domain Eukaryota; kingdom Metazoa; phylum Chordata; class Lepidosauria; order Squamata; family Colubridae; genus Arizona; species Arizona elegans. The sequence goes on from JAKOOJ010000001.1 coordinate 288,719,316, forward strand.
TCAGAATCCTTAAACTTGCTAAGTTGAGAAACACCGATAGAGACCACCACATATTTGGGAAAGCCTCCACTGAATTCACTACTTCTGAGTAGAAATAGAATCATCCTTTGCCACATTAGCAAAGACTATTAGTAATTAAGCAGTATGGGTAGTCCTTAACCTACGGCCATAATGGAGCCTGCTCATTACAATTGTAAGTGGTGAAGGTCGGAAAGTGGGTCACCCTCATGACTGACTAAATTTTACAGTTTTAGTGTAAAATTGTACAACCATGTCGTAAATTTTAAGCACATTTCGTGGTAGTAAAGCAGCTGCCTTGGTCATTAAACAAGCACATGTTCCTTTAACCAAATCAGTTGCTTACTATGGGCTGGTTTTGCCAAAAACTGGAAGTCAATGAAGAATCTGGTGGGAGTGTAAGCTTCCGCTCACATGCAAGGATGGATGGATGGATGGAAGGAAGGAAAGAAGGAAGGAAGCTCCCAATGGGGAAGTTGTAACTACTCCCACTATTTTTTTTTTGCCCGCCAGCTGTCATTCTCTGTTTAGGTAAGAAAATATCTCTGAATCATAATAATATCATGCCATCAATTCCCTCTCACTCTTACTATGGATGCCTATGGAAAGGAGCACTGCTCTGCTTACTTAACTCCTGAAAACTATAATCTCCCTACCTGATCCATCTAGTTTCTACTGTCATTAGACACTGAAGAGAAGAGAAGAGAAGTGGGGTTTTTTTTCCTCTCAAATCTCATATAATCTTTTGCATGCAGGAATCTCTCACTTACTTCTTACATACTTACTGCCTTACTTCTGGGTTAAGTTTTGTGTTGAGATTCGTACCAATCTGTCACGCACCTCTATGGTTTCAAGATGCTTGGCTTTACACATGGATTCTGCCATTCATTTCCTTCCAGGCTCATTTTAAGAGAAAACAAACCCAGATAGCCTTGACCTATAACCCTTCGTTTAACAACTGGTTTGGGTAGCATTGAAAAAAGTGATATACCACTGGTCCTCACATTTACAACCTGCACGGCATCCCTGCAGTCACATGATCAAAATTGGGGGAGTTGTGGTTGGCAATTTGCATATATTTCTGGGGTGAAAAGCTCCCGCCTTGGACCGGATCACCCGATCTGGTAGCGATGGCGGCAGGTGGTTCGGAGAACCAGTAGCAAAAATCACTGCCCCCCTCCCCCGTGCCCAGCTGACCCGCATGATCATCAGAGGCTTTTTTTTAACTTTTAAAAGAATTTTTTCTACAACTCTTCGGCCGAAAAAATGCTTTTAAAAGTAAAAAAAAAAAGCCTCTGGTCGCGCGGCTCAGCTGGGATTGTCAGAGGCTTTTAAAAGCATTTTTTCTACAACCTCTTCAGATGAAGAAGTTGTAGAAAAAAATGCTTTTAAAAGTCTCTGATGATCCAGCTGAGTTGCCTGATTGTCAGAGGCTTTTAAAAGCATTTTTTTTCTGCAATCTCTTCGGCCGAAGAGGTTGTAGAAAAAATGCTTTTAAAAGTAAAAAAAAAAAAAAAGTTGACCACGCCCACCCAGTCATATTACCCCCTCCCCCAACCAAGCCACGCCCACAGAATCAGTAGTAACAAATTTTACATTTCACCACTGATATATTTGCCACAGTTGCGGTATTCCTTTGGTGGAATGTACTTGTGGGAGCAAGGGGCTCTTTTCCAGAAGGCAAAGAGAAAACGGAGCCTGCAATGCCTGGTATGCAGGAAAAAGGTAAAGATGAACCTCTCCCCAACAGTTCACAGAGTATATTTACTGTACAGTTATGCAGATAACTGCGAGAAGCTGGATACACTTAATTATTTGCTTCAATAATTGCTGCAAAAAAGGTCATAAAATTGGGTGCAATACACTTAATGACTGCATCGCTTGGCAATGAAAGTTGTGATCACAAATTTGGTTGTAAATCGAAGATTATCCGAGTAGGAGTGAGAAATCTCACTGGAGTTCTGATCCTGGCTTGGTTCAGCCTGGAGGCACCAAATTACCTCAGATAAACGGTTTGCCACCTTCTGCCTCTCTTGTTACAGTCCTGTCATTTGACTGTAAATACAGTGATATGCATCTGATAATGTATAAGTTTACAACTTGTGTTGTCTGCTGAAGGAAAATAGCCATCTTGTAATTATGCCTTTGTTTAGACTTGTTTTCCACTCTTTCATGCTTCCCATGAAATGAGACTGGCAATCTGTGTTCGTATTATTGATAAGAAAACCATGTATATTCTACAAAAAAAAAAAAAGTAATACAACCAAAGAAGCTCCATGTAACTTGTGAAATAGAGAAGATAGAGTTCTGGACTTGGGTTTGAATCGCCGCTGACTGCAAAGCTTTGCCTTGAATTGGTTCTTTTTTCTTATTCCATCCAGGATGCCGTGACCCTAAAAACACACGACCAACTCGTATAATTCAGCCAGTTAGGTTCATAAGCCATATTTTGTGGTTTGGCCTAGTACAGGGGTTGGCAACCTTAAACACTCAAAGAGACACAAAGGTCCTAACCAGAAGCCCCCCGTTCAATTTTGGAGCCGACCGGAAGTCTGGTTCCCCCACCATAGAGTCTCCTCCTAGCACAGCATCCTTTTTCCTCTACCTGTCCTAACTGAAAGCCCTATCAATTGTGGAGCCGACCGATGGCAAGGAGCCACAGCAGAGGGATGAAAGAGCCACATGCGGCTCCAGAGCCGCGGGTTACTGACCCCTGGTCTAGTACATACACTGGTGTTTGATAAACCACAGTAAAACAATCTATAACTTAACATAATTTTAAAACCCAGCCCCATTCTCTCCCCCCCCCCCCCAAAAAAAAAAAAATATCCAACAAGGGCTTGTGTCATTTGTCATACTGTCATTTGGATACTCTTCAAAAGCCTTTAAAATATCTGGGAAATTCTCATTCTGTGAAAGCTCCCAGGATTTCTTTTTCAGTGAATGGTGATGGTTTGAAGCGTTTCTTCGTGATAATGCCGTGACTGTTACAACCTGGAGAAGCCAGGCTTATTGGAGCTTTAGTGCTGTCTAGTGGCCGATGCTTGCCTGCCTCTGTTTCAGGGATTGTATAGCATGACTTTGGATTTTATAACAAGGAGAGCAAAGCTATTTTTCAATAGTGTTTCTAGATACCAAATTATGCTCATCTTATAATAAGAAATTACTCTCTCAAAAAAGTGGTCAAACATTCCAGTGATCATTGCAATACATCTTTGTGTTTTATCCTGTTATGTCCACCTTAGTCATGTGTATATGCAGGGCGAGAGTTTGTGGGATTGTGCTTTTGTTGTGGCAGAATACACACACACACACACACACAAAAGACCAAGACTAATTTGACTGGTATCTGAATGGTATCTTTTTCTAATTATAGTACCTAAAATTACAGTATTGAAAATATTTGGCAGAGTTAAATTCTTAGAGAGGAATAACAGTTTTTTTATTGCTATTATTATTTTGTCCAGAGCAATATTGAGTTTGGTTTGTATTGTTTTTGTGTTTTTATTTGTGAACTGCCCAGAATTAATTGGAGTTGGGCAGTATCTAAATTGAATCAAGTAAAATTAATTGGAGAGTATGCTTTTTTTAAAAAAAAAAACTGAGCCTTTGGATGATATGCAAGTAATAGCACCCTAGAAAGTGGCTTTGATTAGTACAAAAACTAAATTAAAGTTTGACTCTCACATTTCTAATAATACTCCTTTTTATCACATTAAAAATTACAAGTTTTAGGGGCTCTGGGGTCATACTAAAGTTTTGAGAATCTTCAGTTGTAAACCTCAGGTTATATCGATTAAGCCAAAAGCTTGCAAAAAAAAACCTAAGTCCCTCAAGCAATTGAAAAAGTGGGTTATTTTAAAAGTTACCTGATTAATTGGCAACACTTTTCTTTAAAAAGTGAAACATTTTAATTGCACCAATTGAGTTACTGATGAGTGGTATAAATTATTCATGTCAACTCAAAAAAAAATCCTATTAATTTTAATGGAAGTTTCTTCTAGGCAATTTAAGTTATTCTTAAGGTGATAGGAAAAGGACATTTAAAAGGACATTTATGAAAAGTAATACTTTTGGTTAGAAATTGAAATTGATTAGCATACTTTATGCATGTAGAGTTTACTTTTTATAGACATTTCCATTGTTTTTTGCATATGCAAAATAAAACCTCAGTTGTGGAAGATCACAGGATCACCTTACAATATTAACAGAAATTGCAAAATTCACAAACAGTGTTGTAAAGACTGATTCTTTTTGTTTCAATTATGACCAAGGGCATAAGCAAGTCAATCTTCCTAACCTCTTTATAGATACTACATCGCTCACCCAAGGAAATCCTTTAATGTTTAACGGATGCTTCTCAATTAATTTGGTATCAAAATGCCCAGTTTTGCTTTTCATTTCTGATGGCACTGTCTTGACAGTGACCTCAGTAGAGAGAAGACTAAGATGATATCAAGGTACATGTTCTCCAAAGTTAAGAGATGGTATTATTCAAACCCTTTCAATACTGCCATGAAGATATGCCATTAAAAAAATAATAAATATTTGGTCAGGGTGAAATAGTCATCCTTGCCTACTTATACAAAATATAATGCCTACTTGGCTCCTTTTACTTATACAGAACAGAACAGCCCTATCAATACTTAAAACTTAAAACAAAAATTATTCAGATACTCTCGGTTTCATTCTGTTCTGTCCCTTGTTTTCAGGTACCAATATTATCTTCAAGTAAAGAAAGATGTTATTGATGGACGATTGCGATCTTCCTTTGAACAAGGGATAAGGTTGGCTGCATTGGCTGTTCAAGCTACATTGGCGGCTCAAGGTACAGTGAGTATATCTGCCTATTCTTTCCCCTCTTATCTATTTATTTAAGTATAACAATACATTCCTGTTAAACTGGAGATGGCAACCCCCTAGGGAGAATATTGACACTGAACTGCATTCTTAAAAGCTTAATACTGTATAGTTTGGAAACATTAGTGGCATTAAGTGGCAAGAATTCTTGAAATGAATGAGTCATTCATTTGAATGAGCCATTTTCTCTTTTTACTGAAGTGGAAATTCTATTCTATTCTTGCAAGATACTGAGGATGAAGATCATAATTAAGATGCATTTTAGTTTGAGAACTTGTAATATCCTAACATAGCATGCAAATAATTATTTTTGTTCTAATGCCATAAGTCGGATACTCATCCAAGTTTATTAGTGAACTGCACTAGAAAAAGAATAGTGGATCAGGGTTAGAAATAAATAGGATGTGGCTTGAATTCATGGTTCATGTCTTTTTCCTCCAGCACTGCAGCATTAGAAGGTGACTTAAAAAGAAGGCTAGTCAGGTATCACTTTAGCTATGCAATCTTCCGTTCTGCTTCTACCATTTCTGGTGTATTTTGCATGTATTCAATGAATTTCTGCAAATAAAATGTGTTTAAGCAATGGATTTTACAAACATAATATAACAAATTTCCTACCGTATTTATAAAGCTAAGGCTTGCAAACTCCCTTCACACTTTTAGCACACTAGAGGAAGTTTAATTAAAGTTACCAAAAAATATAAGTTAGAAGGCTATAGATTGTTTAAATTATTATGGTTAAGGGAATAAATTAGGGAAAAGGTGATTTCTGCTTCTGGTTTGTTCTCACTAACCAGAATTTAAACGAATTCATTGCTTTTAAACATTGTGGGTTATTTTCTCAAAGTCATAAATGAATATTTAGTATAAAATAGGAAAGGATGTTTGCATCTCTAAAATTAGCTACAGCTTTATCACAGATGAAATCTTTGTTCCATGTATCAATTAAATGAAGTATATGTTTTCTCAAGTAGTATTTGCAAAACCTTGATTATGGATTGAAATGAAATATGTCTATATTATCAGAATGATATGAGCATTCATAAATCCATATGCTCACATTTTTATTCTAAGCTATTTTTCTTGGCTGATACACAGAATTCCTAAAAGCTTTTCTTTAGTACTCTATCATTTTTACTGTTTGTATACATACCACCTTAGTGTATTCAACAAGTTTGTATTTATTGGTTATTAAAAATGTATATTTACAAAACAAAATAATAATGTTAAATTTTCCCTTATGGGTTTACAGGAATATTTTGTTTGGAATAATTAATAAGGGGGATTTCCAGTATTGAAAATCTTTTTGGCAGACTTTGATTCAAATAAAATAAAAAGAAAGCTCCTGGGCATTTTGCCCCTCTCTCTTAAGCATGAAAATGTTTAAAAAGAGATAAATAGTGGATCTTTCATAAAAAATGTGAAAGAATATTTTTTAAGAATATGTACTTTAAGAAATATTTTCACTCTTTTTCTCCAATTCCAAAACTTATATAAAGCAAAGGAAATATTTTATAGGAATGTCATTCTACGTTGAATGCAAGTGAAATCAATGGGAAGACTTCCACTAACATAGTGAAACTTTTACTTTTGTCCATTTTTCATCAAAAACTTCATTGGAACCATTGGAAACGTTCAAGCATGTATCCTTGCTCAAGTATACAGTGGAAATTATTTCTGTTATGGGATTACAACTGAATTTCAAACATGTCTCTACTGCTTCTGAAGAAGAATCCAGCACTGTTAAAGTATAAAATAGGGAAAGGAAGGAATTCAAGTATAAATTTTTGTCTCCCCATCCATTTGAAAGATCTAAATCCCCTTCAAGAAAAAGTGAATACAAGTCCCATGATCTCATGGCTGTACTTTTTAGATGAGACAAACGGTTTTGTGTCTTCATAGTCAGGGATTTCAGCCTAAATATTGAATAACCCTGCTTCCTCCAGGTTAAGCAGTTGAAGAACCTTTTAGGAAAGAGTTCATATGCAATAAAAGCTGAAGCAATTTACTTCTCATTCCTCTTTCTTTTTCCCATCCAGTTGGCTTTGGAGATTACCCTCATTTTGAATCTCATGATCTCCGGCAGTATGTTTTGTTTCCTATGGTGAGTTAACTCCCCATCTTCCCACCATCCCCTCTTCATATATTTATTTATTGAATTTGTATTCCAGTGCAGTCAAAAGAGATGATTCTTTAGTGATAAATTGTCAATTCTCATGTATGGATTAAAAATACAATCAAGTATCCACAGTAAAAATGTATACATACATACATACATACATACATACATACATACATACATACATTTATTTATTTATTTATTTATTTATTTATTTATTTATTTATTTATTATTATTTTTTTAAAAAAATCACACCATTACTCAATCGGATGGTTTAACTAATGCCTCCAAGGCTGTCCGAGTATTTCCCCTTTTTAATAAATTATAGAAAACGGGGGCAGATCAGATTTCTGAAGGAAAGCTATTCTGGAATGTAGACACTCCCATAGAGAAGGCATGACTGTGACTGTCCACCCCGCCTTATCGCTTGAAAGACTGGGATCACGAACAGTTTTTTCTGAGGTACTTAAGTCAAGTGGGTCAAAAGTGGGTGGAAATGGTAAAAATTCTAGTCCCAAGTCATCCCTTTTGATTTCAAGGATAATTTCATAAGCATTTATCCTTCCACTTGTCCTGCTTTCATGATATGGTTTTAGTAATGCCTCCACCAAAAATTATTTGATATTTACTTTACATAGTTACTTTAATCTCTTTTGGAAAAAGTTATGCTATATAAAATGTTTTAAAAGTTTTAAAAATAAAATATTATAATATTGGTACATTGTGTAACAGAGATTAGAAATGATATTAAACTTAAATGTGGTGCAAATGAAGGCACCATATTTTAACATTGGGGAGCCAGTGTACGCCAGTAATGAAATTGTTGTAAACCAGCCATATCTGTGTCAACTTGTTGAGTGAGGTTTATAATCACTGGAAAGAGAAGGAGGAATTATGAATGCTTACTTGAGGTCCTGAAAGAAAGGTGGATTATAAACTGAGAGTTAATGTGATATAGTGGTTAAAGTGTTGGATTAATATTGGGGAGACTCAGATTATAATCTACCGTTACTCAGTTCACTTGGTGACTCTGAGCCTGCCTATTTTAAAAAGCATTTGTAATAGGCATATCGAATGCCACTTTATGCTCTTAACATGTTTAATAGCTTCCCTGATTTGTGTCAAACCAGGAATGTTAAGTTTGCAATACTTGAAATTCTCCCTGCATGTCTATGGATGTTCATTTTTTTAAAACAAGCAATCATGGCAACAGGGAATTTTCGGTTGTGGTTTGTAGCTATGTTTCCAAGATCATGGCTGGAAATGGAAAGGCAGTCCTCTTCGCTTTGAATACTGCTTTCTCTTTGCCAAAATCATTCCTATTTCCATGTAAACTATTTCAAAAGAAAAAAAATGCATAACTGTATACTTTGCTATAAGCAATAATGTGTATCTAGCGATCAAGACATAGTGAAAATGAGTATGTATAACCTGCCTGAAAAAAGCTGCATGGAAATTACAATATAGTTGCTTTATTAAAACTTGGCCTATTTTTCTCTACAGTAAAACAAAACAAAACAAAAAAAGGTACAAAAATATTTCCCATGCCCCAGGCCCACAAAGTTACCTACCTCTTAGCAGCTTTCAGTAATTTCAAGTCAATCATTTACACCAATGATAATAAACAGTCCTTCTTTGAAATGTAGAACTCCCCATACAAAGGATCGTAAGAAATGAAGAATAAGGGTGGGTAAACATTCTTTTGGAAGGAATGTACCATTTTCTTTAAGATACTAATTATATAATTTGTTGAAACCTCTATGTCCACCTCCAGAGAAGGTCAGGAGAATATGGAACATACTTTGTAGAATGATTGTGATTCTGTTAAAAATAAAAAGTGATTTGCTTGTCATGCAGTGGATGGGTGCCCAGACTTGAATATTAACCTTTAATAGGTGTCTATACTCTGAAACAGATAGTAGATGTAATCACTCTATCATATCTAGTATTTGAAGTAAATCTCTCATTGTCAGCAAACTCCTGGATAACTCTTGAAGTTAAGATGATGCTGTTTTTACATGCTGTCAATTAATTAATCAAGTAGCTAATCCAGTCTGCTCTAAGCAGTAGCTTTAGCTAGCCTTGTTCTTTAGCAACAATTGCCCACTGTAGTAAATTAAATATAAGGACTATTTTAGTTAATTAATAGCAAGCCTGTTGAGTGGGCACCGTGGGATTGAATACAACTTGCATTGTATTTTGCACTTCTGTTTTATTTTATCTTGTACTGCTTCAGAATGTGTGAAACAACATTTCTTCAGCAGTGAAAAGAACAAAGTTATGTACACAGAACAGCTCACAGGTGTGTAGCTATGTACAGGCACGTACAATGCCATTTTTCATTCACACTGTTTTACATTTTTCAGTGTCAGGAACAAATATTACGGGGAGGCCCCAGCGAACAAGAAGTTAGGCATTTTGATTTAAGTATAAACACCTGTGGAACATTCCATCCACAATAATTAGAAAGGAAGAGAAAGAGAGAGGAGAGAGAGAGAGAGAGAGAGAGAGAGAGAGAGAGAGAGAGAGAGAGAGAAATAGATGTGTTTCATTTGTATTATTCATTGTACCCAGCGTTTTTACATATGGCATACAAAGACCATGTTTAAAGCTAAAGGTATGATTTTTGGTAATGGTTATTATAGGTATGACACCCTATGGTTAGTAAGTAATATAGGTATGACATCTTCCAAATAACATAGATTGCAGTACTTTTGGTCATATAATACATGGCCAGCAATTAAAAAAAGATCTTCCACGTTCTTTTTTCCCCCACGTTGGAAGTTCTAGTCAGTTCACTATTAATAAGCTGTTATAATTTTTTGTGCTTTTTTACTGTAGGATATATTTAGTTTTAGAAATAAATTATCATACTCAGGAGCATTTTTTATAACCTAGCAAGTGAGAACAATTGCCAGGTTCTAGTCCTTCACCTTTCTAAGTACAGCTGAGAAAGACCCTTTTCAAAGCTCTGGAGATCTGCAAATTAGCATTCTGCAATCTAATATATTTTGGATGGTTAGAATCTGCCAGAATTCCTAGTCATTCTAGAGCATGCCAGGTTAGAGAAGACTGGTACAGATCTACTGAATTAATTGGACCAATCATATGAGATGACCTAAAGCTATTTCCAGTTTTTCCAGTAAAATGGTTAATGCCTTGGGATAGTAGTTGCTGGTTTGTCTTTCAACAAGCATGGCTTAAGAGGACTGTTTTTGAAATACATTGATTTCCTTCTGCCTTTGTCTGATTTTCACAGTCATACAATTTAAAATGCATGACTTCAACTCCCAGAACTCCCCAGCCAGCATATTGGTTGGTGAATTACAGGAGTTGAAATCATACATTTTAAAGTTCCCCACTTTGAAAAACAGTTGTTTAAAGTTTGTTTTGGAGTACGGATAGTACGTAAGAATTTAAAGTCAGATGGCTTTCAAATGTATGACTAAATTTAAAGTGTCTTACTTAGTTATTTGTAGGGTAGGATTTTCTGTTGGTCTGCTTAAAATTTTTATCAGGAAAGATGAGTTTATCTTCAGGATTTTGTTCAAGGAAGAGCTCTTTGCCCTTTGTACTGAAGTGATATAGTTCATGTTGGCTCAGTTAGTTTGTAGGCGTGTTTGAATTGTTTAATTTTTTCCTCCCCTAACTTTTTGAATATTTGAATATTTTCTTCACTCTTCTACCATTCCCAAATGGATCCTGATGTATTAGAAAGTTTGATTTAGTCTAACTTTGTGTTTATTTATTCATTTATTTATTTATTAAATTTATATCCCGCCCTTCTCTCCGAAGGGATTTACGGCGGTGAACAGCCAAGAATTAAAATAACATACAATATAAAAGTTAAAATAATTAAAAATAAATTAAATTAAACGGCCGCCCCAATTTAAAACCCCTAGCTATACAATTAAAAAACTAACCCATAAAACCTATTCAGGGCAGGGTTAGAGTATGTAACTAAATCATTTTGTTTCTTGGGAGCAAATGAAAGACAGCTACACAAACCAATAATTGATTGCACTAAAATTTCCTTAAACTTGGCATAAGATGTTATATTTGAACAACCCACTCCTATTCAACATATACAAAAGGCTGCTGGGCAAGATTATTTACTACAGGGGTGTCAAACTCAATTTCATTGAGGGTTGTGTTTGATGCCGGGGGGACATGGCCAGGGTGGGCCTGGCCAGCTCCATGTCACTCATCGAGGCTCCATTTTCAGCTGTGACGGCCTCCTGCAGATTTCTGCCAGTGAAAATAAAGCTCGGTTGAGGCTGCACGTGGCCTGCATGGGCTACGTTTTCAACCATGATGGCCTTCTGCAGCCCTTTGCCAGCTAAAACTGAGCCCAGGGAGGCTGTGTGCGGCCCTCGCGGACTCCATTTTCGCTGGCAGAGTAACCACGAATTGGTCCTTTGCTGTTCCCAGGGTGGGCCCGCAGGCCAGATCTAAGCACTCGGATCCAGCCCACGGGCCTTGAGTTTAACACCCCTGAACTACTGGAACCAAGTTAATACCAATATGCATAGGATACACAATTTTTTATCTCAACTCTAAGCTGAATAAATGATGCTGTGGAGATGCATGGAGGTGATGAGTCTGGATGGGGAGAAGACTACTTGAAAACTACAGCTGGTTCAATCAGAATGCAGCCTCATGAGCAGACCTTTCTCATTTCATCCACATTATACCATTTTCCTATGAGGTGTGCTGACTACTGTGGGTTTCTGGGTGCAATTTTGGATATTTGTTTCATCCATAAAGCCCTTTATGGCTTGGGTCCTGGTTACTTACAGGACTGTCTTTGTCTTGTTTCTCTGAAACTGGTAAGATCTGGAAGATTGGGCATGCCAGGAACCAGAGGTAAAGAACTTTGCCTTGTGGGTTTTAGGTGACATGCCTTCTCTGTAGCAGTGCTGTGTCACAGGGTGTTCCCTGAGATCAATATGGTCCTGACATTTGGGCTTCTGTAAAGACCTGGGTAGCATAAGAAGGCTCTGCTCCAGTAGTGAAATGTAAAATTTGTTACTACCGGTTCTGTGGATGGGGCTTGTGGGGGGATAATGTGACTGGGTGGGTGTGGCTAACTTTTTTTTACTTTTAAAAGCAACCTTGGCTGAAGAAGTTGTAAAAAAATGTTTTTAAAAGCCTCTGATGATCAGATAATTCAGCTGGGATCGTTAGAGGCTTTTAAAAGGATTTTTTTCTACAACCTCTTCAGCTGAAGAGGTTGTAGAAAAAATGCTTTTAAAAGCCTCTGACAATCTCAGCTGAGCCCCACGATCATCAGATTTTTTTTTTTTTACTTTTAAAAGCATTTTTTCAGCCGGAGAGGTTGTAGAAAAAATGCTTTTAAAAGTTAAAAAAAAAAAAAAAGCATCTGATGATCGCGGGGCTCAGATGGGCGGGGGGGGGGGGGGTACAGGGATTTTTGCTACCGGTTCTCGGAAACACCCACCAGATCGGGTAATCTGGACCAAACCGAAAGCTCTGCTCTGCTCCCTTATGAGATCTATGGAGATTCTCAGTCATCCAGGTCATGGTTGTCCCAAAGGTGCTGAATATAGTGTGTGTTGTTAACCTCCCCTTTGTACATCCTGTACTCTTTTAGTGATTCAGTTTCTTTCTGTTGGTAACTGTTATTTTCTTGATATTTTAACTCCATTTAGAATCGCTGTGTGATTAAGGGGAGCATGCAAATTGTCTAAATACATAAATAAAAGCAAATTAAAGACATTGATTCCTTGGATTCCTTTATTCATAATAAACACAGTTCTTTGTTATCAATTTATTTTGTAGGATTTGATTCAAAATGAAGCCATTTTGGAAGAATTGATTCAGAAGGTAGTCCAGGAACACAAAAATCATAGGTTTGGTTCTCAAATTATTAATATTGCATTGCTGTCAATGTAAATTACTATTCAGCCAATAGGCTATTTCTTAAAATTAGCTATTTTTTTAACTTATGCGGTAACTTTTTGTGGAATGGAACTTCATGTCTCAAGAAAAGAATGTCTGTTCCCATGTCAGTCATGATAGTTAAATGAGACTTGTAAAAGATTAAGGCAAGAAACAATGAGGGCACAGAATTTCTCTGATGCTCTTCTTGCAAGATTTCTCAAAGGTATTTGACCACTTTGGGGCAAACCATTAATTTTGCTGTGATATGAGGCCACTGTTTTGCCTGAACATTTCTGATTTTTATTAATTTTCATGCAAATTACTGATTATAAGAGAAGTATTGTATTATTGATAAGGTGTTAGAGTAAAATGGTAGACTGCCTAAAGCTATTTGCTGAATGAGTGGCAGATAGTACACTGAAATACCCATTTAGCTTAATCAGATATAGAAGTTAACTCAATGACATCTAGAAACTAGGTTACATGCATTTGCGCCCTTATAATATTTCCTTTGATTTTGTTCAGATTTAGCGTGTGTTTACAATATTTGAATAAACTGATGGACAGAAGACATATGGATATTGTTATTATCCAATACAATTTGATAATTTATTTATTTATTTATTTATTAATCAAATTTCTATACCGCCCTACTCCCGAAGGACTCAGGGCGGTGAACAGCCAAGATAAAATACAGATAATACAAATATTAAAAAATCCCTTAAAATTATTAAATATTTTGGCCGAAACACTGATTAAACACAGATTAAAACACCCAATTTATAAAATCACACAAATTAAAAATTTAAAAGAAGAGAGTTAGGTCAGGCCAGCCTGCTGAAATAAAAAAGTTTTGAGAGCACGACGAAACGTGTGTAGGTCCGGGATCCTCCATATCTCTGGGGGGAGCTCGTTCCAGATGGTAGGTGCCCCCACAGAGAAGGCTCTCCCCCTGCGGGCTGCCAGTCGACACTGTTTGGCCGATGGCACCCTGAGAAGCCCCTCTCTGCGGGAGCGTACTGGTCGGTGAGAGGCTATTGGTAGCAGAAGGCGGTCTCGTAAATACCCTGGTCCGATGCCATGGAGTGCTCTAAAGGTGGTAACCAAAACCTTGAAGCGCACCCGGAAGACCACCGGGAGCCAGTGCAGCTCGCGCAGGAGGGGGGTCACATGGGAGCGCCATGTCGCTCCCATAACCACCTGCGCAGCCGCATTCTGGACCAGCTGGAGCCTCCGGGTGCTCCTCAAGGGGAGCCCCATGTAGAGAGCATTGCAGTAGTCCAGGCAGGAAGTAACGAGAGCATGAGTGACCGTATTTAACGAGTCCCAATCCAGAACTATTGTGTTGTCCCCAGTAGCTGATATCTGTTTTTAATTCTTTCTTTTTATATTATAAGAGGGCTTTTTTTACAAATGTTAGCGGTCCAGAATCACCCTTGTGAGATGAGCAGCAATGTAAATTGATTAAGAAAATTAATTCAAAGCAAAGAGGGTGTTAAAATCTTTGGCCTTTTCAATAATCCTGTGTGATATTTCTGTTAATTTTATTTGCAGCAGCCTTTCTGCAGCAGAAGCAGAATTGCTTTACATCAGGGAAGTGGAACGACTAGATGGATTTGGGCAGGAAAGTTTTCCTGTGAAGGTAAGGGTATAGTGCTTATACTATATTGGTGAAGTAAAAACATCTGAATAGATAAATGTTATTGGAGGAGGAAGAAGAGAGAAAAAGCTTATATCTGTTTAGGGCTTGGAACCAATCCTGCTACAGCCAGTCTCAGCTATTGCCTTTGAGAATTAATATGTTGTTGTGATTAAGGTACCAGACTTTGTCTAGGGAAATTCAGATTGAAATCATATTTCAGTGATGGAACTGTGCACATGAGAGAAGAGTGCCTGTCACTCGTGCAAATCGATCTGTACGCGCACTCACCCGCTGCTTACACGGCCCAGTTCCAAAAGGGCCGTGGCCCAGTACCAGGCCACAGCCCGGGGTTGGGAACCCTGTGTTAAGAGGCCTGTGTGGTCTCTCTGAAGTAACTCTCAATCACACTAGGCTTTCTTTCCTGAAGTATCTTGGAGCCAGTTCTCATGGGCCTTCAGCTTGTGTGCCTTGGAGAATGGTGCAAGTCACATTTCTGAATGGCAGTTGCGGTGTTAGGGTTGATGTATTGTAGAGGCTGGGGCAGTGGCAGTTGGCCGAGACTCCTGAAGCTTTGGGCCTCTACTTCCAGACAGGCCTGACACTACAGCCTATTGTCCCTGTGTGTGTGCATGTGAGAGAGAGAGAGAGATAAGCAGAACATAGGCTGGTGTTGGCGGAACTTGCAGCTCCCTTCCAATCATAAGGACAGACACACTGTCAAGGAATCACATTTGTGACCATCAGAGTACTGCAATGGCTCTAACTACGGGCATGATTTGTAAGTCCATTTTGTCAGCATTATAATTTTGAACTGTCATTGAATGAAAGGACAAAGAGACCAAAAAGAGTTTACTGGATTTTCCAAATTACTAAAGACCCTTACAGAAATATGCCTATAAATGCCACTAAAATCGAGTTGTGGCATTCTTTGTATACCAAAAGAAAAGCTGTTTCATCTACAAGGTAGTAAATCAAATCTGAACTCCAGATCACATGTCAGATCTGGTTTATAAACACAGCACCACAAAGTGTTAAATGGTGGAGTGTAGAATGAGTTGTACCTCTTTAGACCTACATGGGGGAAAGTCTAAAATTTGTTTCACATTTAAAGCCAGATGCCAGAAAGTCTTCTATACTTTGATTTATTAAAGAAAAAAGGGAACTTGGCTATCCTAATCTTCACAAACAGAAAACCAGCAACATTTTAAACTTTTCTTCCTGTCTATTTTCAGCCTTGATTTTAGCTCATCATTTTGGCCCTTTTTGAAAAACAAACAAAGGATTGTTCAAAATATTTACAGTTGCAGTACTTTTATTGCATTCTTCTGCAGTTGTAAACTGAGCCAGTCCGATGCTCTTGCCTGCTTTTTGTTACATTTCATATAATGCCATTTTCTACTGAGTCAGTCGACTGGTCTATCTGTATTAGAATGACCCTCTACAAGTGATCTTACCAGTCCAGATTTGTTTCTCCTGTTGTTCTTTTGATTTTTGCTGACTGGTCATGGTACATCATTCGTTTGAGGATATCAGGACACATGTGAAATCTCCGGCCATCTTTTGCTTCTTGCTTTAGACCCCCCCATGGATTGAGGCCTTGTGCCTGGAACCTCAAAATACACAACTCTGCACTGACCTACAATCCCTCCATTACAACTGCACATTCCCAAACCTCTTTCAATTGCACAGAATAAAAGACCTGGTGTGTGTGTGTGTGTGTGTGTTTGTGTGTGTGTGTAAAATAAAATTAACATTCTTGCATGTTTTTTTAAAATTCAATCAGTATTTTCCCTTTGTACTTTTTTCCTGTAATCTTCTTCTTAATATGATTTTCCCCCTTTGATAATTCACACATTTTTACCCGGTAGCAATAATAATTATTGGGTGCATTCAGAATAATTCAAATTATTGCCTTTTGTAGCTTTAGGAAACACATTTCCCCCTCCTTGTGTTGGCTATGGAACCATTCCATTGCTTTATGTGCTATGGGCAATTCCATTTCTACCCTAAGGCACATCCTAGCTCAAGATCAATCGTACTTCTGCTGCAGCTGATAGAAAGAATCAGGACAATTCTCAAAATAGCTTGGAGGGATAGAAGTAAATAAACAGTTTGGCTAGCTCCTGTGGTTTGGATCTTGTGACAGTCTGCATCAAAGTTAATGACTTTTTGGAGCGAAGGGTAGAAATTAACACCTCCTTTCACATTCCATACTCAACTTTTAGCTGACTGACCAAAATGTAAGATGTCAAGCAAATTCTGTAACAAAATTTGTATTCTGCTTCACATGAGTTACCTTTGGCAAGAATCCAGAAAAGAGAAGGGGGCAAGTGACAAAACTTTTATCACAACAAGAGCTCCATCCCTTTTGTGTCATAAGGGCAAAAGATTGGTGCTTGAATTGGGAAGTTGCGTTGTACATTTTATTGTTCTTGGGGTAGTTACAATTGGGGCTTGACATTTATGGTAGTGCCAAAGCAAGTGCCATTGCAGAGCTACACAACACCAAAGGGAGAGATGCCAAAACGTAAGGTGTACGGGCTACTTCAATAAATTGGGGCCATGACAAAAAAATATACTGTGTTTTCCCAAAAATAAGACATGTCCGGATAATAGGCTTTTCAGCACATGCGATAATATAAGCCAGCCCCACAAAATAAGACCCCCCCCACCAACTACTTACACGCATGCGTAGCCGGTCCCGCCATTTCCTCTGATTGTTTGCTGCACAACCAAAATGAGTTGAGGCGAGGCCGGGGGGGACATGCCCTCCCCTCCCTGTTCTTTCCGCCAGCTGAGTGGTCCAACACGTCCCACCCCACCCCAATCGCAACAACAGCCTGGCTGCTTCCCTTCTCTGCTGTCTCTTTATCGAGAGGGATGGCAGGTGGGGCAGGGGAGAAGCAAGATGCGTGGAGCAAGACATGGCTCCCCTTGCCGTCTCTTCTTTTTTCCCCTTGCCGGGCATGACAGGGTTCCTGCCCCTCGCTTTCCTCACCATTGTGTCCAGGGAAAGACGCTGTAAAAGAAAACCTTCTTGCAAGTTCGAGAAGTTTGATTGAACTTACAAGAAAGTTTTTTTTTACAGTATGTTTCCCTGGACACAACAGCGAGGAAAGCGATGGAGCTTAAAAGGTAAGACTTGTGTCCCCCTTCTCACTCGCCATGCCCAAATTGCATCCCTAAAGGGGGCAGGTCGGTAAGCAAGGGGCATGAACCCTGCCATGCCCGGCGAGTGGGGGAAGAAGAGACAGCAAGGGGAGCCACGTCTTGCTCCACGTGTCTCGCTTCTCTCCTGCCCCACCTGCCACCCCTCTCGATAAAGAAACGGCGGGGAAGGGAAGCAGCTGTTGCCATTGGGGTGGGGTGGGACATGTTAGGCAGCTCGGCCGGTACGAAGAACAGGGAGGGGAGGCGACGGCAATGACGGCACATCCAGTCCCATGTTCGCTACCTCCTGCACCCCCAAAATAATAAGAGCCCCCTATAATAAGTCCAAGCCCTTATTTGGGGGTCCAAAGAAAATAAGACTCTGTCTTATTTCGGGGAAACACGGTAATGATTTGAGGTCATTCAAGCTTCACCGATACAGGTAGTTTTTGACTTACGACCACAAGTTGGGACTAGAATTTTTGTTGTTAAGTGAGGCAATTTTATAACATTTGCTATGGTTGTTAAATGAGTCATTGCAGTGGTTAAGTAAATCCCATGGTTGTTAGGTGAATCCATCTTCCTTCATTGGCTTTGCTTATTGGAAGCTGACTGGGAAAGTTGCAAGTGGTAGTCACATGACCCCAGGATGCTGCAACTATTGTAAATACATGCTAGTTACCAAGTGCCTAAATTTTGATCGTGATCATGGGGATGTGCAACAATCATAAAAGTGAGGGCTAGTCTTAAGCCACTTTTTCTTTTTTCTTTGTGCCTTTGTAACTTTGAACAGTCCCTAAACAAATTGTTGTAAATCAAGGACTACTTATAATCCTATTCTGATGCACTATAGCTCCAGCAATGTTTCTCAGATGCTTTTAAAAAGAAAAAAAAAGGCAAGCCATTTCCAGACTTATTTTTAACATGTCATGCAAGGCCAGGACTTCTCCCGCTGATTTGTTTTATCAGCATTATATGACAATTTAAGCCAAGAAATATCTGATGCAAGTGACTTGTTAGTAAAAGCTGGAACTGCGTAGCAGTTTTAATCAAAAGATTGGTATCTTTTACATTTTCAGAGATTAGAATTTGGGCTAAACTTACTTTGATGTATATTTTAACTTTCTGTGCAGGACAATCAAGGAAATGACTTTCATCTTGGAATTTTCTGCATGGGGATTTTTCTAAAGAACCCAATGGGAAGATCCACAGTGAACTACAGGTAAAAGTAAGATTGAAGGGATTTTGCATTTGATCCGACCAAAACTAGATCAAAATGCATTTGAAACTTTGGATTGGTTTCAGTAGAGGGTAACAATGTTGTTGTTGTTGTTAGTTGCAAAGTCATGTCCGACCCATCGCGACCCCATGGACAATGTTCCTCCAGGCCTTCCTGTCCTCTACCATCCTCTGGAGTCCATTTAAGTTCACACCTACTGCTTCAGTGACTCCATCCAGCCACCTCATTCTCTGTCGTCCCATTCTTCTTTTGCCCTCAATCTTTCCCAGCATTATGCTTTTCTTCACTGAGGCCTTCCTTCTCATTAGATGGCCAAAGTATTTGAGTTTTGGGTAACAATGTAGGGAAGATTAATTGCCCTTATACTCTGCTTAATGCTGTCAAGATGCACAGGGGAAGCAGCATACTAGACTTGACAACTCATTGATCTGACCCAACAGCTTGTGTGTGTGTGTGTATGTGTGTACGTGCATTAATTTGATTTATATGCTGCCCTTCTCTGGAGACTCAGGGCAGCTTACAATGCGTTAAGCAATAGCCTTCATACTTTTGTATATTTATACAAAGTCAGTTTATTGCTCCCACAAACTGGGGGCTGAGTCGACCTTGAGCCTGGGGAGAATTGAACTTGCAGTAATTGCAGGTAGCTGGATGTTAAATGCTGCCTTAGGCGGCATTAGCCTCCTATGCCACTCAGGCTCCTATATGATATATTATGGTTTAGATTTTATCCACTGAAATCAATGAGAATCCAAAGTGCTTTGCTTATCATAATACTGTTGCTTATATTGTATTGGAGTTCTTTGGATATCATTAGCTTCTTATTAGTCATAGTTTATACAGAGAGAAAAAACATAACCTTTAAAAATGAATAAATCAGATCTTATTAATGTTCCTTTGTCATTCAGTTAATTTTTTTTCCCTGCAAGAAACCTAACGACCATCAAAGCTCACCTAGATTTATATTTGTTTATCTTTGCTTCTGAGAGGATCAGGATTTGTCATCACACTGTACATGCAATAAAATTACCTGGATTTATAATTACACTGCTCAAAAAAATAAAGTGAACACAAGCAGAAGACATCTGAGATCTGAATGAATGAAATAGCCTTATAAAATACTTTGTTCATTACATACAGTAGTTTTGTGTTCCCTTTAGTTGTTTGAGCAGTGTATAAATTACTGTATGTAAAGAACAAAGTATTTAATAAGGCTATTTCATTCATTCAGATCTCGGATGTCTTCTGCTTGTGTTCCCTTTATTTTTTTGAGCAATATATATGTAGAGCAATTTAAATGATTTATGAATATTTCTTCTTGTAATAAAGCAAATATTCTGAACATGTAGTTTATGTCAACTTTCTTTACTTAAATAGTTATAGCACTAATGTCCCCTAAATCAATCCTTACAAGCAATGTTGTATGGGAATTCTGGAAAGTAATAGCTTTTGCATATTCAGTAAGGTGAATATGCAAAAAACAGTAAGTATTTTTCTTTACCAAAAGGGAAAAAAAATTAAAAAATGTTCTAACAAAACAAAAAAAAAAAACCTTAAGGCAATTTGAGAAAGAGGAAGATCAAAATTCCATGGTTTTTTTTTTTTTGTGTGTGTGTGTGTGTGTGTGTGTAATGGATTACCAAATTAAATATTTTTGCAATGAGATTTCCCCGTTTTAAACCGTTTTGTTTTTCTATAGGTGGAACGATATTGGAAATATAACACACAACAAGTCTTCAATTGTTGTAGAATTGGTTAACAAAGAAGAAACTGTACTGTTTCATACGGTAGGCAAATGTTAAAAGATCAGTTCAGAATCATAAATAATGATGATATAAGTGACATATCCTGAGCCCAGTGATAGATTGCAATAAAGCTTCTATAGCCAAAGATAACAAGAAAACATGGCAATTCTTAGAACTTTTTCTTGAGTAGATTGATGGTTCCACAGAAGCGAAGCATTTGTTGGTTCCTTTTCAGAGAGACACATTCCACTCAAGTGGGAATTTCCACTTTATTCTGATGAATGTTTAAATCACCTAGGTATTCTATATGATAGAGAGCAGTAGCTGCCTTCCAGGGATGTTAACCAGATGTAGCAAAATTGAAAAAGTCATGCTGTCTTGCTGTCTCCAATTTACCTTTGGAGAGAAGCTGTAATACAAATTGGCATTGGACTAATCCAGTGGTATCAAACTCAAGGCCCGGGCGCTGGATCCAGCCCACAGGGTGCTTAGATCTGGCCCCCAGGGCCACCCTGGAAACAGTAAAGGACTGGCCCGCGGTAACTCTGCCACTCCCGAGCTCCGTTTTCGCTGGCAGAGGGTTGCAGGAGGCCATTGCAGCCGAAAACAGAGCCCGCAAGGACTGCATGTGGCCCTCCTGAGCTCTGTTTTCAGTGGTGGAGGGCTGGAGGAGTCACAGCCAAAAAAGGGAGCCTGTTTTCCCTGGCAGAGCGCTCAGGCCGCCACAGGCGCCCCCGACACAAGTGACATTGAGCTGGCCACACACACACACACACACACAGACACACACCCGAGGTCAAACACAACCCTGATGTGGCCTTCAATGGAATCTAGTTTGATACCCCTGGACTAACCCTACCAAATAATAGCACTAGCACTTAGATTTAAATACCACCCCATATGCTTTACAGCACTCTCTGAGCTGTTTACAATGGCAGCATATTGCCCCCAACAATCTGGGTCCTCATTTTACTGACCTCAGAAGGATGGAAGGCTGAATCAACCTCAAGCCCATCAGGATCAAACTCCAGGCTGTGGGAAGAGTTAGCCTGCAATGCTGCATTCTAACCATTGTGCCAGCAAGGCTCTTTTAAATAAAGTTTGAAAAATGGGGGGACCACTCAGTTAAATATGCATTCTCTCCCTTTATGTTTGGCTTTAACAGCTTGGACGTTCATGATTGTTTGAAGTGTAAAATTATAATAAAAGGTATCCCTATCCCCTTTATTTCAGAAGGCCCTTTAAGTTGAATTTTGCACTAAAACTGTAACCCAAAATTAGTTATGCGTTTACTGATTGAGATGGGGCCTTTGTGCTGGGCAGTTGGCTTTCAGTAAATGAATGGAGATGAGGGCTGAAGAAGACAGTGCCAGCTGACTGTCTCCCATTGAGCAGTGACCATCAGCTGGTCAGAAGTGGCCAGACTCAGCAGGCCAGTGGCTACGTGCTGATTGAACCTGATCTCCCCAAAGTATAAATTTCCCAGTTTAGAGAAACTTGTTCTCTGCGTTTTCATACTGCTCTGCCTTTGGGAAACTTTGAGCCAATTACATTCACTTCTGAGCCACAGAACTGGCAAAGACCTGCTCAAGTTTAATAATGCAGCAGCCTTATTTATTCTTTAGCCCAGTCTTTGAGCCAGATGGTATGGCAAGATTGCACTAGTATCCCTGATCTACGATTACTTGAATGATGCTAAACTTGGGGATTTTTGTATATATTTTTCTGCAAAGCATTCTTCCTACTGAATATTTCAGAGGAACACGGTCAGTGTTATATAACTCTTTGTTATGTTTGTCCCAGCGAAATTCAGTGTTATTCTTTCTTTCTTTTTCCCTGTTTTCTCCCTCCCACCTTTTCTGCTTTAAAAGGATGACCTTGAAAACGCCAAGTACATTTCACGGCTCTTTGCTGCGAAGCACAAGTTTTACAAACAAAACAAAATCTGCACAGAGTAAGTACATATCTTTGGGAAATTCTGGCTGGCTGCAATAAATGTCAAGTGGTCGTGTTTTGGATTAGGTTATTTATGTATTTGTCATGTGTTCGTTTGTTTGTCTGTTTGAGGCCATTGTATTATTTATTCTCCATCTGCTCATTGCCCATATAGCAGAATCAAAGATTATAACTCTAGACGTAATGTGTTTTCTTCATGGGTACACCAGACATAGGGGAAAAAATGGAAACATTCTTTTTTGTAGATGTCTTGGAAATCTCTCATTGAAAGACAGTCAAAGAATGAGAAGGAACGGCATGAAAATCAGGTGTTTCCCATTGTAGTCTAAAATGTACAGTTTAGGTTTAGACATTTGTACAGGGCTTTATAAATTATTGGCAAGCCCCATAGGACTTTTCAGTTTCTAACTTGACTTTGGTTAACAAACCAGAATGAGAAAATTGGTTTCCAGAAACTTGTTTTTCCCTCCTGGTTCCACTTGGAGGAAGTGCTTTTTAGTGTTGCTGTCTATTATGGAATGAGCAACCAGCGGCTCATGCCAAAGACTATTATATTCAGGTTTTCTGTTGGTTGCTTTCTGATTTACAGCTATCCTTATCTATACTGCATATTCATCTCTCCTTGGTTTTAAGCTTTCTGTCCTCTGTCTTCCTTCATATTAACTTGCCGTGGCAAATATTCCTTTGCGTTGGAATGGAGAAGAAAAACCTACTGCCACTTTATAGAGATTGTGGTCTGTGTTGAACTACCACTTTTTCTATGGCTACATCAGTTGCATTTTCATGCAGGTAGTTATGTCATGCTGGTCTCAGGAATACAAGTAGCCAGTACATGTTGTCAGTATAATAATATGAAATCTGAAATGTGGGGCCATTTAAATACTCCGTTGTATTCAGATGTGTCATTAGGTCTGATAAGGTCTGCCTAAGTCTAAATAATCACTAGATTGCAGTAATGAGGTATAGAAAGCTCTATTTTTTGTTTGTTTGATTTTGCAATAGACTTGGAAGTGGATTAATGTCATGCAAGATGTTTGAAAGAGGGATTCTTGAGATGCACATCTGTGTCCAAACTTGTATGTTTAGCTACTGTGAAATCACTGTTCTCCATAGAGCTGGATCGAGAGCATCCACGAATGGGTAGTAGCTCTATATCTTCTGCATGTAGACTGAGAACGTGATCTTTATTTGCATATCTGGTCACTCCTTCCTGGTCTGGTGATTCCCCAGTTCAGCTCAGTCTTCATTCAGAAAAGAGGGCTTGGAGAGAGCCTTCGAGTTGGATTCTCCAATTGTGAGCTTAACAAAATTGCTTTATTCTTATGTAGATTGCCTGTGCAATCAGGCAACCTTGTCAGTCTGCTGATTTGCTGCCTTGGTGCCGGCTTCAATCAGCTGAGATCCCAGCCAGCTGCGGTAAGCGGTAAAGGCCTAAATAACTGATGAGGCTCCTTTTGGGGTTAGTGGAGAGCGGAAGGGGAATAAGTCACTGCCCAGCAGTGTCTGGGCATACTGTGAAGCGGCGGAAGTGCGGGGAACGCGATTAGAGCCATGGCAGCAGTTATCCATTGAGGATCCGCCTGCCTTACTATAAGAGGGAGATGGCATTTCGTGCGACCTCCTCTAGCCAGCAGTCCACATCAAGTGGCAAGAGAGCTGGTCTTGGGGCTTCCCCAATTTCAAAGCTGGGCTCCTCTGGGCAGAGAATGGCAGCAAAGGGAGCTACAACCAGGAGCCAGGCTACTGCCTCTAAGAATAGCAGACAAAATGGCTGACAAGGATACAAAATGGCACCAAAAGGCTATAGAAAAAGAGCTGGCTAAGATCCAAAAGGCCAAGGAAATCCTGGATCAAGGGGTTTTGCCTGTGGGAGGAGCAGAAGTCTCCTGCCCCTCAGGAAGAGGGGCAATTGGATCCTGGTAATTTTCCAGGTCCCCTGAAATCAGTTTCTCATCGCCAATTGTCACCAGATGGCACCAGAGAGGTGCTATCCAACCTTAGGAGAGATTTTGGATAGAGCTGAAGCCAAGAGAGAGGCTCCTATTTTAAGGTCACAAGTCTATTCATCGTTATGCCTTCGCCAAACTGGGGAATCACCAGACCAGGAAGGAGTGACCAGATATGCAAATAAAGATCACGTGCTCAGTCTACATGCAGAAGATATAGAGCTACTAGCCATTCCTGGATGCTCTCTACCAGCTCTACGAGAAATGGCGTTCAGGTAAGACCAACGCCCAATCTATCATTGTTTATCTAAGTGACTGAATGGAGGAAATCATCAAAGATAAGCAACCAAGTGCCTTTCAGATACTTGGACTTTAGTTCCCATGTTAGACTTGCTTTCTAAGTCAACCTGTATAAAAGTCCCTTAAAGGAGTTAGTGCTTTTTTGGTTGTAATGTCCCAGCAGCTTGTGCATTTGAGCCATGGTGGCACAGTGGTTAGAATGCAGTATTACAGGCTAATTCGGCTTACTGTCAGCACTTGGCAGTTCGAGTCTCACCGACTCAAGGTTGACTCAGTTTTCCATCCTTCCGAGGTCAGTCAAATGAGGAGCCAGATCGTTGGGGTCAATATGCTGACTCTGTAAACCGCTTAGAGAGGGCTGTAAAAGCACTATGAAGCGGTATATAAGTCTAAGTGCTATTGCTATGTCAAGAGTGTTCTGCAAATGAAACTTTAGGGCAATGCTAGCTGGGGAATTCTTGAAGTCTTAAAATGGCTAAGATTGAGAAACAGTGTTCTAGGGTTTAATTAGTTAAAATATGGCTAAGAGGAAATCATGGTTGACTTTACAACCTAGCTTACAAATTGAACTGCCATATCTGTCCTACCAGTATTTATCATCTGTGGAGCTTTCATAACTGGGTGTTTCCTACATGACAGTATTGGCATGTTAATTGAAATATTCATTAGATTTATATCTTGTCTTCTATACAGGATATACAGTAAATGTTCCCTTCTCCTATCTGCCCTGACAACTGTAAACCTGTAAAGTAGTTTTGCTTTTAGGGAGTGAGATTGGCCCGAAGTCCCCGTGTGAGCTTCCATGGTTGAGGATGAATTAGAACCTGGTTCTCCCTCATCCTAGTCTGAGAAGTCAGAGAAAATAGGAAGTATAAAGCTTATCATTAAAATCTAAATCACATCAAAACATTGTACACGAGTGGAATTGGATGCTTTATTTGTAGCTTTGCATCCTTTGTTTTTATTGTCATTGCAGCAGCCATACAACTGTATAACAACTGTCCTCTTATTACAAAGCACAACCACCTATAGCCAGTTTCAGAAAGAAAAAAATAAAACAAATGATGGCAGAAGAATACAGCATGATAAGAAATAGCAGCCCCCCTACAGTGGCAAATATTTTCTAGAGATGAGATAGGGAGTGGTAGAATAGGGGGAAAGAAGTAATGTTTGCATTGGTTTTGTGTTTGCTTTCCTGTACATTTAAGCTCTGGAAGATGAGGAAGGATGACTTAATGAGTTTCAGTCACGTAGAACAACACTGTGACTTCATTTTCATAAAAGTTGCCACCATGAAAAAAAAAACCTAATGCCTGAATGAAAGTAATGCCAGATACTGTATGCCAGTAACTGACAGATAAACAGAAGAGCGGGACCAGGTCATGGTTCATTCACAGAATTCAAATGAAAGTAGAAGCATGGGTATCTATACTCCAAAAGCAAATTTTCTGAGTTTTCTTGGCTAAAATCTTGGCACTCTTTGTAGTAGATGAAAGGTCTTGGAGGTTTCTCTCGGTGCATCTTTAATAAAAAAAAAAAAGTAATATAAAATGTGTGGTCTCATGATCCAGATTTAAGTCATCACAAATGGGGTGAGAGTAAATTTTGCATGAGATGACTGGGGGAAGAGCAAAAGGAAAAAGAGGCAGTGCTGATGGATCAACCACATTTTCAGCACCTCTGCTCTACAATTCATTTTATTCTAGTTTAGTTTAGTTTAGTTTAGTTTATTTGATTTGTATACCGCCCTACTCCCGAAGGACTCAGGGCGGTGAACAGCCAAACAATAAAATAACATAGATACAAAAAATTTAAAAAACCAGATAAAATCAAATTAAATCATTTTGGCCCAGACAGAGTAAAACACCCCAATAATTTAAAAACAGATTAAAATTTACATATTTAAAAAGGGAAGAGATTAGGCCAAGCCCACCTGATGGAATAAAAAGGTCTTCACAGCGCGGCGGAAGGTGCGCAGATCCGGGATCCTCCGTATCTCTGGGGGGAGCTCATTCCAGATGGTAGGTGCCCCCACAGAGAAGGCTCTCCCCCTAGGGGTCGCCAGCCGACACTGTTTGGCTGACGGCATCCGGAGGAGTCCCTCTCTATGAAAGCGTACTGGCCGGTGGGAGGCTATTGGTGGTAGTAGGCGGTCCCGTAGATAACCAGGTCCTAAGCGCTTTAAAGGTGGTAACCAAAACCAAAATTCTAGGTGTCCCTGCCATCCGAGTATAAAAACTAGGGTTTTTATTCTTACATGTGAATTTTTTAGCATTTGGAATTTTCTTTAACATTCAGAATTTTCTTCCTTTGGGTGGGAATATGATGATCTAGAGCAGGGTGTCAAACTCACGTCGTCACAATGTCGTCACATGATGTATCATGACTTTTTCCCCCTTCACTAAACTGGGCGTGGGCGTGGCCAGCGCATGACCCATCTGGGTTGCGGGCCGCGAGTTTGGCAGCTCTGATCTAGAGAGTATTTGTGAAGCTGGAAGAATTGTGTCTCGTGTGAGATGTTGATATACTTGTTTTATTGATGTTGATGTTTGATATCGTCTTTTTTTTTTTTTTTACTTTTTTAAAATTCTACTTTTGTTGTTAACTGCCTTTGGAGTCTTGTCTGGAAAGTGGTCAGTGTGTTTTCAGAATTTAGTAAAAGAATATGTTGGTTGGATTAATAACATTAGTTCCCAAGATCTATGATGTCTAGCTGTGAAGTTTTCCATATCTTTATCTTTTGTGTCTGCTGTTTGCAGTTTGTATGGAGGCAGGTATGAGTGGGTATTTTCTAATTGCACATCACGTCATTTACCAGATCAGAAAATGTAAGATGAGGAATTCCACCTTTCCTTTCTGCACGTAAGCACTTTATTTCTACCGTACTTGGTGACTTTTTTTTATTTTGTGCCTCTTTGTTCTTTCTCCCACCTCCCACCTGCTTCTTACTATTTTAACATGAAATTCCATTTACCTGCTTGTTTCTCTCTTAGCCTGCGAGTGCCTTTATCTTATTGGGTGATTTGTTATGCTCTTATTGTTATCTTTTTTTCAATTCTCTTTCCAAAACTGGCCTTCTCCAACCTGGTGCCCTTCATATCTTGGACCTATAATGCTCATCACCTCAATAATGGAAGTGACAGAAGTTATGGTTAAACAGGTCTGGAGAGCTCTAATTGGAGAAAAATTGGCCTAAACAATATCAAATTAACTCTTGATAGTTTGGTTTGGTTCTATTTATTATATGCATTTTCAGGTTTAAATAAATTAGTTCTTTTTTTAAGGGCATGTGTGATAATAAATGTTAACGCCTTTATAAATAATACACTCTATTTCTTTAGTACATATATTTTCATATTTGTTTCAAAACAGATAATAACTGCTGTTATGTAACAGTATTTTCATTCCACTTGCATAAGAATACATGTTCTGTATTTTACAGAATTACAGTGATTAAGAATCATTTCTATCTTTTCCCCACAGACAATCAAATTCTCCTCCCCCTATCAGACGGCGGCCCACATGGAGCAGATCATCTTTGGTAAATATCTTGCTCAAGAGACACGGAATACTCTAATGCTCCTCCAACTAGTTGTAATTACAAACAGTTGTAATAAACCGTTTTGTAAAAAGAGCCGTGGTAGCGCAGTGTTTAGAATGCAGTACTGTAGGTTAGTTCTGCTGACTGCCAGCAGTTCAATTCTCACCAGGCTCAAGGTTGACTCAGCCTTCCATCCTTCCGAGGTTGGTAAAATGAGGACCCAGATTGTTGGGGGCAATAGGCTGATTCTGTAACCTACTTAGAGAGGGCTGTAAAAGACTGTGAAGCGATATACAATAGTGGCCAAAATTGTGGAAACCTTTTGGGAAAAGTGTATTTTCTAAAACTAGCTAATAACACCACTTTTTTGGGAGTAATATCATAAAATTATATATCAATGGAAAGATAATTTAATCAAGGATATAATGCAATAACTTTTATGAAAGATTTGCTATTAGAATAGCAGTTACAGTATAAAGAAGAAAAGTGAAACACGTAGGAAAAAGGAGATATACAAAAATTATCACCATAGAAAAAATGAGATAATACAAAAATTATCACCATGTCAGTTAATAGTTGGGTAACCTTTCGCATGAATTACGGCCTTACAGTGTCTTCCCATGGAGTAAACCAAGTCTTTTAGTTCTGCAGCTCTTATAATGTGAAACCAAGATTGAATGATTGCTTCTATTAACTGGGTTTTATTGCTGGGTCGCTTCTGACTAACAAGTTTCTTTAGTCGGCTCCATGGATTTTCACTTGGGTTAAGGTCTGGGCTATTCCCATGCCATTCCAGCAGTGGAATAGGATTATCTTGAAACTCCAAAAAAAAAGTGGTGTTATTAGCCATCAAACCTCAAAAATAAACTTTTCCCAAAAAGTTTCCACAATTTTGGCCATTACTGTATAAGAGTGCTATTGCTATTGCTATTATAGACAGATTACAAAAAAATGCTGTAAATAACTGTCCAATGCGTATGTTTTATTTTACTTCATTTTTTAGCCAAGGCAGCACCCATTTATTATGCCTCCTGTGCATGTCCAATGTGGAGAACACTACACTGAAACTCACAATTCACAAGGTTAGTGATGAGAATGGGGATAATAACAACAACATCAGATATAATGCCTACTTTTTAAAAAGGAATTTACAATATCGAGATTTTTTTTTTTTTTTTTTTTTTTTGCAATATAAGGATAGGCATTTTTTTTTTCATGAGGTTTCTATAACTTAGTCAATATTTGAGGAGGTCACATTCCTGCAGTCGGCTGAAGACAGGGCAGAATTAAATGACTTTCATCTTTGTTCGGTATATACATCCTCTTTCCGAAATAGGTTTGCATCCAAGTTTTGCCTTTCCAAATCCAAAGATCTAGCTAGACTCGGCAGTCTCAGTGTTTGTATTTGGCCCCCTGGCCAGGTACATAGTCGATAATAGATGCCGGATTGAAATGGAGCCTTTCTGATTTACAGCCGTAGTTCTTACTTACTGTGCAGTCATATCTCCCTTTCTCATGGAATGTTACTGGTGATCTGGCTAATACTTGAACTGAACGGCAGAGAAAGTGAAGTAAGCAAGTAAATAATTCATTAATAAGAATTATTTAGCAATGCTATTTCTAGAGTGTTAAAATCTAAAATTGCAGAGATAAAATTTATGTCTTGAAATGGTAACAGGCTAGTGGAAATAATAAAATAGCTCTGATTCCATCCTAAAGTTTGGAAATAGATGGTCGCTTTATTTTTGTTACAGTTTAGAAAAAGTACCTTCTTATATTTGCCTTCATATCTCCCCTTAGAGAGTCCAAGGAAAAATTGGAGCATTTATTTATTTATTTTATAGTTTTTATATATACAGAAGACTCTGGACAAACTATAACACTTGAAATTATAAAATCAGCAGTTGAAATAAATCAAAATTATAACAAGCAAGCAATTCTTTCTCCAAGATGGGCACCAAAAAAACTTAGCTAGCCTTTGAAGATCTAAAAACTTCAAGAGAGCTTATTGACATCTGGTGGTCAAGAATGCCAGAATTTGGAAGCTATCACAGATAAGGCTAATCATTCATATTTGGTCTTCTGAGAACAAAAGTTCTTGCCAGTTCTTGCCATTCAAATTTTTTTGAATGAATAGAGAACATCTGAAATGAAATTATAAATATTCCCAGTTGAACATAAATACCATTATTCTTCTGAGCTTAGTCCCATCGACATGTTGATGAAGGTAAGTGAAGAGCAATACATACATCTTATCATGTCTCCTTTTTTTGGGATGTCATACTTCTGAATAAAACTGCAGTCAGCAATACATGGTCACTATGATTTGAACTTTTAATCAAGAGCCCTGCATGTACTCGGATGAGAGTACAAAATGTTTGTGCGAGTAAACTTCCTATTAAAAAAAGAGCCTTGGTGGCACAGCAGACTAAAATGCTGTTAAATAGCATCAGCTGCCTGCAATTACTGCAAGTTCAAATCTCACCAGGCTCAAGGTTGACTCAGCCTTCCATCCTTTCAAGATAGATAAAATGAGGACCCGGATTGTGGGGGCAACAAGCTGACTTTGTATAAAAAAGAACACCGCTTGGGGAGGAGGGCGAAAGCCCTACTAAGCATGTATATACAAAAGTATGAAGGCTATTGCTTAACGCATTGTAAGCCGCCCTGAGTCTCCGGAGAAGGGCGGCATATAAATCCAACCAACATACATACATACATACATACATACATACGTACGTACATACATACATACATAGGAGGAAACTGTTTTTGAATGCATGGGTGGATAGATGGATGGATTGACATACAAAGCTTTCCCATTGTTGTGCATATTAGAATTCTGCACCAACAAGAATATTATTGAATAGTGACAATAACAGTATTTATTCAATTCAAAAGACAAGGATCCCAAGTTTCTGTGCTTGTTGGCATTGCTATTTCTAAATATGAGGATCTCCAAAACTGCATTAGATTTCTTTTTCTACAGCCATCAATGATGAGACTTTGTTTATGCAGGTGGGACTGCTATGGCCAAAACTGAGATGTAATGTTTTTAAATCACTTTTTCTATCTGTTATATAGCCTGTTCATTGTATTTCCCATTCATTTTCTACTTTTCCTACACACAGATAGCATTTTTCATGGAAATGAAGACATGTTTTACTATAGATCTCAGACAAGCTTGGACAGATGTGCAATGGACTTCAGCTATTTGAACGGCAGTGTCCCAAATGGCAGTGTGTGCAGTGCCCAAAGTATGAACTCTCTCAACCATTCGCAGAACTTCATTCAAGCTTCTCCGGTATCCTCCAACCTCAGTATCCCTGGAAGTGACATTATGAGAGCAGATTACATACCAAGCCATAGACACAGTGCAATAATTGTCCCTTCATATAGGCCAACTCCAGATTATGACACTGTAATGAGGCAAATGAAAAGAGGAGTGATTCATGCTGATAGCCAAAGCCAGTCTTTGAGGAACCTCAACATTGGGAACACTCATGTTTACAGCCAACCCACAGATCTTGTATACAGTCAACCAGAAATTCAGGAGCGACCTTCTTATACCATTGCATATGGGCATCAAGGCACTTACAAAAAACATGTGACTCCTTCTGAGCAAGTGAATCCTATGAATGCTTTGCAGGCAAAACCGACATCTAGTGCCATTTCCCATACAGTTAGCACTCCAGAGCTGGCCAATATGCAGCTCCCCAACAATCAAAGATGTGGCCCTGCACACGTACTGAAGAACTATCTTTTCAGGCCTCCACCACCTTATCCGCGTCCACGTCCTGCTACCAGTACACCTGACCTAGCAAGTCACCGCCACAAGTATGTCACTGGCAGTAGCCCTGACCTGGTCCCTCGGAAAGTGCAGCTTTCAGTGAAGACTTTCCAAGAGGATAGTGCTCCTGTTGTCCACCAGTCACTACAGGAAGTTAGTGAACCTCTTATGGCATCCAAACATCATGCAGCCATCAACAAACGCCACAGTTTGGAAGTGATCAGTAATATGGTGCGTGGAATGGAAGCTATGGCTTTAAAAAGCCTGAATGCTCCCTTGCCACGCAGAAATACCCTACGCAATGAGATGCAGCCAGAGGAAGTGGTGCAAAGAGGGCATGAGGTTCAGCAGCTCCCTCATTACCATCACAAAAAGACTTTCTCTGATGCTACAATGCTGATCCACAGCAGCGAAAGTGAAGATGAGGAAGAAGCATCAGAATCTGTACCTTCCATGGCAGCCCTACATGAAAACATGGAGTATAGCGTTCAATTGCAAGCTGCCTTGGCTCGAATACCTAACAAACCTCCTCCTGAGTATCCTGGTCCCAGGAAAAGTGTTAGCAATGGAGCTCTGCGGAATGACCAGATGAATAATGTTCCACGGGCTGTGTCTCGAGCCAAGGTGGCGAGGCCGGGACCAGCTAGGACAATTAGCATATCTCGGACTGATCAGAGCATGATGAATGGATCTTCCCTTGGTCCATCAATCTCTGAGCCAGACCTCAC
Organism: Arizona elegans; assembly: GCA_022577455.1. Lineage (NCBI taxonomy): Eukaryota > Metazoa > Chordata > Lepidosauria > Squamata > Colubridae > Arizona > Arizona elegans. Next base: position 288,752,256 of record JAKOOJ010000001.1, read on the forward strand.
AAGTGTCAAGGAACGGGTCAAAAAAGAACCGGTGAAGGAGAGGCCTGTGTCTGAAATGTTCTCCATTGAAGATAGTATCATAGAAAGGGAAATGAGGGTGAGTGTATTTTTCATGTACTTTAGGGGTATCTCTGAACAGTGACCAGAAGTTACGGTTGAAAAGAAATATCTGCTATGTCATTATAAAGAAGCCTCTTTCAAAGCTAGTTTAAATTAGGGGCATATGCCTCTGTTTGAACATATGGGCAATTGCGGGGTGGGAATCAGGTCCAAGAATGTCGTTATTAATATGGAAGCCATATTAGGCCAGAAGGGGTTGGGGTCGAAGTGGAATGGACATTGATTGGAGCATGTGATTGAAAGGGGAGAAGGGGGATGGTTTGGGGAGCTTTGAATTACTGAGGGAAAGCCCGGGCTTTTCAGATTCGGGATTTCCCAGATGTGCTAGTTTACCTATTCTAGTAAAGAGAACTTTGGAAAACGCCTGCTTCCGTGTCTTTACTGGGAGTTGGGGGTTTTCTGGAATGCTGACATTATCCCGAATCCCCCCTCCTACTTTCCCACACATGAGGAACTGGCAGCATTGAAGCTTCCGGCCTAATATGGCTTCCAAGGCTGACACTGCAATTGTAATCATATTAGTTAGAAACTTGAATCTTTCACTGAAGTAAGTAGCAAAATTGAAAAAGTTGGAAAGTTCTTAACTGTAGCTTTTAGAAAGTTTACATAAAAATCAGTGAAATAGATAAAATGTTGTCTTGGATCATGTTCAGAGTCAGCATAAATATTTCAGAATACTTAAAATAGAAGACACTAGATTTCATTGATGCATAAGCCAATGTGATATTTGAACTGGTAAGAAGATAGTAAGAGATCTGCTGGATCACATTAAAACATGTCTAGGCCAACATTCTGTTGCTGTGGTTACTCATACAGATGTCATGGGGAAATCTACAAGCAGGACATGGGTGAACCACTCCATCTTATTCTGCAGCAACTGATATTCAGGGATACCTTGTTCTGATTGTTGAAATAGTGAATAATCGTCATAGCTACTGGCCAGTGATAGCTATCTGCCCTCATTTTGGAAGCTATTCAAGTTGCTCGTCATTGTTATAGTTAATTCCCTAGTTTAAATATGGTCTGTATGAATAAATCTGTTTATTTTCTTCACCTGAAAGCAGACTCGCTGATAAGAACAGAAATGTAGAATTGCTGATGTTCTCATATTTCCAGAGTGAACAAGAAATCCAACATCTAGATTACTCAGGCTGCTCAAGTTGACAGAACATTAATTTTATTTTCAAGTCAGGGTACATTTTTTTACCCAACCCCTCCCTAGTTCATCATTCCTTGGCTTTTGTTGTTTTCAGGTCATCCAGTAGTAACTAGGCATATTTTGGTTGTCTTTTGAAGATCTGGAAACTCCCCAGAAAGGTTTATGAAGTGTAAGGCTTAGGGGGGCAATCAGAAGAACAGTTTCCCTTGAAGCTTTCAACATCAAGCCAGACCACCTAGATCTGAAATGCAGCCATTTATTACAGACTTGTAAGACAATTTTAATTTTAATAACTTTGTAAAGAGATTAGTTGAACCCTGAAAAATAGTGGAGAATTCTTTCAGGGCTACATATAAATCTATGAATAATATATTTGAAAGGTAGAATATTACCAGGCTGAAAGAAGAGAAGATGGCCGACATTTCATAATACTCCCTTACCTCCCCCCTCCCCCCATGAAGAATGCCTTTTCTTTTGTTAGTTGGGAGCAATCGAAAAAGGTGCAGGAGCTTTCATGAATTCTGAGAGATGGCCTCACAAATGGCAAGTTAATGGCATTTACAGTTTTTGAATCTAACAGAAATGGGCCATAGGGGGTGGGGGAGAAAGAGTTTTTTTTTTTTTTTTTTTTTTTTTTTTTTTACATTTCACAGCTTTGCACGTTTATACAATGCTTGCCTACTATGAACCTTTTCCAGTTGATCTTTTTGGTGGGATTGGGGTAGATGGGTGAGGAGTGATGTATTTTTATTCAGTTTATATTTAATGGAGCTCATTGTTTTAATTTCAGCATGACAACATCATTTAAAGTATATTAGCAATCGGGGGGTTATATCTGATTTTTGTAGTTTTCTTGGCTAGCTTGTGTTGATCATTCTGTGGCTAACATTTACATTTGACGGAGAGTATGAAAGAGAGAAAGGACTGCCTCGGATGACAAGTCCCCTGTATTGTGAGACAGTTTCTTTGAAATTAAAATTCTGCATTCATGTCAGAATATTATCTCCTTCCCCCAAGGAAATAATGGGAAGTTTAGGAGATGCATTTGGGTTTGTTCTGCTAATGACGATCATCTGCACTCCTCAGTTGGTGTTGTAGATTTTGTGGGAGATTAAAACGACATTCCAACATTCTGCTGGCATTGTTTCTAATCATCCTGAGATGAAAGCATGCCTTTTCTTGCCAAAAGTATCTAGAGAAACAGAAGATGGCAGGCCTGGAAGCCCAGAAGAGGCCCTTGATGTTGGCAGCACTCAATGGACTCTCAGTTGCTCGAGTTCCAGTGCCTGAGGATAGCCAAGATGAAGGAGCCAAGGTGCCAATGGATGAGCGGGTAAGAATAGGACTTGCAAAACAAAGCAGATTTTTTTTCTTTTCCGGGGGTGGGTGGGTAGGGAGGTTGTCAGCAATGGTCATTCTTAAATATTTTATTTAAAAATACTTGCGCAGTAGTATACTATGCCCTTGTTAATGGTAAAATTGGGATAATATGTGTGGGATCACCAGTGCAACATGGGAAAAAATATTAGGACCATGCTAGGTCATGAAATTTGGGGATGTGGTGGCTCAGTGGCTAAAACGCTGAGCTTGTCGATCGAAAGGTCGGCAGTTCAGCGGTTTGAATCCCTAGTGCCACGTAACAGGGTGAGCTCCCGTTACTTGACCCAGCTTCTGCCAACCTAGCAGTTTGAAAACACCTTAAAAATGCAAGTAGAAAAATAGGGACCACCTTTGGTGGAAAAGTAACAGCGTTCCGTGAGCCTTTGGCGTTTAGTCTTACCGGCCACATGACCATGGAGACGTCTTCGGACAGCACTGGCTCTTCAGCTTTGAAACAGAGGTGAGCACCACCCCCTAGAGTTGGGAACGACCAGCACATATGTGCAAGGGGAACCTTTACCTTTACCTTAGGTCATGAAAGTCTTGCCCATGAATTAGTCCATGAATAGTTTTATTTGTCCCTAAACAACAGAATGCTTTTATCCTTCCTTACCTTTCAGTTGCTAGTGGTAGCATAGGTAGCTCCTTCCCCTTTGATAGTATATCCTCAAACAACTGTATGAGGATGAATTAAAGTAAAGAACAAGTTGGAACAGCCTTTTAGATAAACATTCTCTTTTCATTTATATCTTTAATGGAAAATGGTAGTGCAAAACCTTGAGGAGGAAACTGGAAGAGGGGATGGTGTTCACTGAGTATGAGCAGATTCCAAAGAAGAAGACAGACGGAATTTTTACCACTGCCATTCTCCCTGAAAACATTGAGCGTAATCGTGTCAGAGAAGTCATTCCATACGAAGAGAATCGAGTGGAGCTGGTACCCACCAAAGAAAACAATACGGGCTATATCAATGCATCACACATAAAGGTAATGATAGGGAAAACGAGCTGTGTACGGTGAAAAGAATTGTGGCTAAAAGAAGTTGACATGAACTTGGGTGAGCAAAGTGCTCAGACCTTGCTGAGATGTGGACCAAGTAGCAGGCTGGTTACAGCCTCAGTAGCTAACAAGTAACCCACCCCATTGTCACTAGGTTGCAATTGTCATCCAGGATTTATGAAACCTGAAAACGAATATAGGAAAAAAATCAAAATTTAAACCTATCCCTTTGAAGAGTAACTTGGTTTCATTTGGGCCGACACGTAGATACTCAAGATCATACTATAGAATTGTTTAAAAGACTTGACCAAGTCAATATACTGTCCACAAAATATGTATGGTGTGGAAAAAAACCTGCAAATAATACGTAAAAGATTGTACTATTAAAATCAGCAAAATGTATTTTTAAGCAAATCAGGCAAATGATTTTGTTGCTATATCCCTAATTTATGTGGGGGAAGACAGTGATTGCTTCAGGGCAGTGAATGAGCCTGTGGCAGAATCAGTGATGTTATCTGGATTGTATTTCATTGAATATCTAAGAGTACACTAGTACAGAGAGGCTTTTTAATGTAAATTCATATCATTAGTTGGAATAGGCCTAAAATGTGTGCTATAGATTCAGGCTTTTTGAAGATTTCTGCCTTGTGCTCTTAAAAGTTTGAGGTTTAGTGGATGGTTGCTTCCAATCTGATTGACTTGATGATGGTCTTTTCCCAGAGTTTCTCTTCTGCAACCTATTCTGGTTGTTGTTGTTGTTGTTGTTGTTGTTGTTGTTTTGCCAAACAGAGAACTGTTTTATTTCTTCAGACTCCAATGCAGTGATGCTGCATTGGAGTCTGCAGTGATCCAATGCTTTGATTTTATTTCTGTTGTTTTCTTTTCTGCTATTAAAAGGCCTTATTTATTGCACTGGCAAACTCCGCTTTAAGACTATTTTCATGTTCTTATTTGATCTCAATTTTAACATTTTATATGAGCTGCCAATGCACCTGTGTATAGAAATCCATGGATTGAGGAAATAACTGTCATCTTCAGTTGATTTTGGATTACAATCCAAATCATCCTTCGATCCTGACTTGGCTTTATTCTTGCTTTTGTTCTGCAATCTGAATCTGAAACAGCTGAACATATGCAAAAGAAGTTGATTTAAAGGCAATGTTTATGGCTTTTCTTACCCTACTGTATTTTCAAAACAACCCTGCACGAAACCTAAGAGTATGGCTAGGGCAACATTTTCAAAGTGAACCTCTTGGCCTTATTGTATAACTGATAGTGACACTGAAAATCATTTCTAGAATAAAAGAGTTTAGAAGAAAATCATTCCATATTTCTATCTAGTGGTTTGTTGTCTTGCTATGTTTTTTTTTAAAAAAATGAATACATCTATTTATAATGATAACTTTTCATTTTGGTCCAAATAATTTTTAGTTCTAACTATACTTCCTGAAAGATATTTCTCTTGAGTTCCAAGAGCTGTTTGATCATAATTTGCAATACTAAAACCCCTTGTTGAGTTAAAAGCCTTCTAAATCAGAATCCTATCAGATTTCTGCCAAAAGACCTGGTGGCAAGAAGATATTGGGTACTTTTGGCACAATCTGCCTTAGCTTGGATGACTGATTACTGAATGGAACATTTTTCATCCATCTATGGGAGGAGAAATTGTTTGGGAAGGCATAATTTCACCCCATCAGGTGGCAAGGGCCAAGAAGAATTCTCCCTAGCCAGTTTTAAAACCTCATATTTCATCTGGTATATCAGTATTGGACATGCACACATTGTTCTGTAGCACATGTCGGGGCATGTGCTGATCTGTAGTCATATACAACTCTGTGTGTTGCCAGTACATTTCTTTCCTGCACTCCAAGTGGCTGAGGCAGAAGCCAAGCAGATGTTCTTTTACTCAGAAGGTGAAACTCCATCTGCAATTTTTTTTTTTGCCTCATTTACACAGCAAGTGATTTTCTCCCAGTTACCAATATCTAATATAGCTGCAGTCAGGATAATATTATTCCTCCATGTTCCTATTCTTTCACTCTTGACTGTTTATGGATTTTTATTCCAGCCTTGTTCCAAGTAGTTGAAAATGGGTCTTTGAATTGTAACCAAAGCTGAACTCCCTTAATAGTCTGATAAGAGTTATTCTACTCCTCTGCCTTTGGTTAGGTTGTCTGCCTTTTTTATACTTTAATATAAAGTCCAGGTTGCTGAAATTACAAACATTCTATCCATATGTTCTAAATCAGTGTTTCTCAACCTTGGTAGCTTGAAGATGGATAGCTTGAAGATGGCGATTCTGGGAGTTGAAGTCCACCCATCTTCAAGCTTCCAAGGTTGAGAAACACTGTTCTAAATAATCTCAGTTGTCAGCATGTTTACTTTTTTTTTTTTTAAACCACCATCAACGTACCATCTTTGAGCTCTCCCTTTTTAAAGATTGACTAAGACATACAAGGGCTGAATTTTTCATCTCTGGGAAATAAACATACATTACCAGATGGAACATAGGCCGCTGGAAACTCCAGGCAGATCAGGGGTGGTATTCACTTACCTTCACTACCTGTTCGCAAATGGAAGTGTGCTCGCTTTGCTTTCGCGTACCACCTCTGCGCATGTGCAGGACCTTCTGCACATGCGCAAAGCATCAAAAACAATATGATGTCCGGGCGGATGGGCAGAGCCTCCCGCAGCCGCCGCTACCGGTTCGCCTGAACAAGACAGAACTAGCTGAATAGCACCACTGATAAAGATGCAATTATAGATGCAGAGTAGAGTCATAGAATGGCACTACAAGTGACATAAACAGACCAATTTTTTTTTTATCAGAATATTTATCTTGAAAAAATATTAGAATGGGGAGAGATGACAAGGAGACAATATTTCACAGGAGAATCAGAAATAAGAAGTGGCTTCATTTCTAGACAGACACTTTTCTTCTGGCCCTAGGTTGTATTTTGTTGGTTTTGCTTTCATATGTATATTTCCATCAAAGCTAGACTAAGAGTATTCCAGTTACTTAAATATTGCTAATACATAGAACTTCTACTTTGAATTAATAGATAGAAACGTACACTTGATTTGGTGTCCAGCCTTAAGAGCAAAGATGGGTCGATCAGCTCAGCATGTTATAAGTACCCATAGGAGAATTGAAAGTAATTCCTCTCTCTCTTTTCTCTAGGTGACAGTAGGTGGAGAAGAATGGCACTATATAGCTACACAAGGACCTTTGCCTCAAACATGCCATGATTTCTGGCAAATGGTGTGGGAGGAAGGAGTCAATGTGATAGCCATGGTGACAGCAGAAGAGGTATGTAACAGGACAGGAAACATCTGCAGTGGAACACAAACAAAAGCTTCCCAGCCAGGAAAAAAGTTTCCAAGGGAGGTGGACTCTACTACATTTGAGATCAGGCTGAGCCGTGGCTTAAGTGAGGTGTTAAAAGCTCTGGCCATTTCCCAGGCTCATGTGCTCTCCCCTCTTCCTCTCATGAAGCCAAGAAGAAGAGTTAGGAAAAGGTGAACTGTGAGATCCATGCCTTAGGCATGTTCTCCTTCCTCTATCCAGAGATGTCCCAAGGAGTTACAAAAGTGTCATTTTGAATGTGACAGAAGGAAGATCATTTTAAATACATGCTGCAGAGAAATCACAATCATTACACAAACAGCAGTTAAGGTATCAACAGTATGAAACAATAAGCCATTGAGCAACATGGCTAAATATGGAAATGAACCCAGGATATGTTATTTCTAAGTCAGCACTAACTATTACCCAATAGAGATTTCAAAAGAATCCTAGTAACGCTGGGGCTGAGTGAGAGCAATTTATATCTTGTTCAGTATTATGATTATGTAGAATATTTTCGTATGGTGAACCTTTGCTTCTGGAGAGAAAGGGGGATATAAAATAAAAAAAACAACTACAGCCTTGCGATTAGCTATGCTAGTGTAGACTGATCGGTGTTGCAAAAGAAACCAACTGGCTCACTGATAACTCAGAAGATGATCTTTAATTCATTCACTTGAGCTGACCACTGGCCACATTGATTTTAATACACACACACACACACACACAGAGAGAGAGAGAGATGTCTGTCTCTCTGTCTATCTACACATATACACACAACACACAAATTATAGGCTTCCATTGACTTTGGGCAGCTTACAATTAAAAAATACAAAGGACAAATACAAAGGACAAAAAGAAATCATGAACAGAAACTGCATAAAACCAAACCAACCAACCCCCCAAAAAACCAAAACTATTAATCAGGGTTCAACTTTTAATCAAGGCCAGATCTTTAGTAGCTTCCTGAACAATGTTGGGCTGGGAGCCATCCCAGCAGATAACAGGAAAAAAGGCAGATTTCTGAATTCCACAAGATCACACTGCTTGATCAACGAAACAAAGATTGACCAGAAGTGTGCCTACCGTACCCAATCTTAAAAAAAAATAATTAAGAATTTTAATTTCAGTGCTAAAAACTAAATACAAATTAAACTTGGCAAAAGAGAAGATTCTATCCAGTCTCATAGGATAGGCAAAAACAACTCTAAAGCAGGTGATCTCTCAAATAACTAGGCTCTATGCCACAAATTTAATTCCTTTTCTTCTTCTTTTTTCAAATCTTGGAACACGTCTTCCTCTGTGGATTTGTTCTCTCTCTTTTGATCAGCTTGCCCTCTGTTATAGAAAGAACTGTTCTGCGGCAGGCCCGGGTTTTATCCTGCATACCGTTGAGGGAGGGGTGCTAAATGGTTATGCGTGTGTGGTTTTTGTGCTGTAGGAAGGTCTCTCTGAAATAACGTGCTTGTCTTTGCTGGCCCTTTACTCTTCGGTTTTGTTTTGTTTTAAATCCTTTGAACTTCTGCCTAGGATGACTCAACCATTACAACCTTGTTTGTAACATTCTAGCTCCATTAGAAGATTGCAGCATGCCAAACAAAGCAAACAGAATTCCAGTGAATTCTGAGAATACAAAGCCGCTCTTATTTGAAAAGAATGACATTCTCAGCTCATCCAAGGCCACCTCTGCATACTAGAATCCTTATCAGCTGCAAGGAGCCCAGAAGCTGTTGTTCCTGTATAAAAGTATCAAGTGGGGGGTGGAAAAATAGTCTGCTGTTCCATGCCAAGCAAAACAGATAATCCCCAAACTGTACGTTGCATTGTAAAACTGGCACGCACCAGCAACCAGCAGTCTGAATCCAGTTCAGATGCATGGATTTTACAGGCACAGAGGGTCAGCTGTTCTCTTCCCGATCATTCCCATTTTAAACATTTACAGCTATCAGCTGTTCAGAAGGGGGAGCAAGAGTCCATTAAATGCACCGTTACAGAATAATTGGGCCATGGAAAAAGTTGCTTCCTAAGCAGCCACAGAGAACAGGACAATCTTAGGAATCAGACTGTGATTATATGTATATATGCTGTTGCGACCTTTTTAATGAGGCAGGGAATCTTTGGAATCCCAAGATAGTAGAAATGTCTACATAATAATTGCAATGGGAATTCATACTATGCTGAAATTTGTTTTTTCTTTAAATGAACACAAATTACAATGTAGACCTATGAATTCGTGATAGAAAGTCTTTAACAACACACTTTGTTTGTGGCTACTGTATATTACAGAATCTAAACATATAGAAGTGTAATCTTAAGGGTACGGAGCAATCTCGGAGCATTTGATTCATTCTCTCAGTATCCTTATACCTGTCTCTTAATTTCCTGGGCTCCTCCTGCAAAACACTCCAGATATTTCTGACAGCCTTCTGAATGGACTTCTTTAGGAAGTCTCTTAGGAACAAAAGGAAAGGTTGACCTTTCATACCTTATTTTATGATTCTGTTGGCAGTAGGTGGAGGAGATGACACCCAAACGGGATCAGTTTGCATTGTGGTCTTTTCAGTTTTTGAATACCTTGTAGGTTCATGACATAAAGCATGCTTGATCTACAGTTCTTGATTTACCCTATAAAGCTATTTTATTTAGTTTTTTGTTGGATTTTTTTTAGAGTTGTTTCTTAGTGTAATCTTTCTTCAATGTAAACTATTGGCAGTTGGAACAAACTTGTAAGGATTACTGTTCTGGAAATAGTTTTACTAATTTGTGTTTTGGTAATATTTGCAGAGAGGCTTCTCTTCTCCAATGGTAGCATAGAAACACTGCGTGCATGCGTGCATGTGCAGTGTGTACATAGTGTTTGTTTGTTTAAAACATTTATATAGCCATCTATCTGTCAGCCAACTCTGGGCGGCTCTCAATCAAAAACTTAAAGACATATCAAATTATTTTAAAAACGCTAAAACACAACCAGTTAAAACATAAAGCATCATGTCCCTTGTCTATCAGTTCATATCTGCATCTACCAATCTGATCCTTCTCTTCCAACCTACTGAAATTCTGTGACTTTGCTTCTTCTAATGCTAACGCAAACTGAATCCTGGAAAGGGAGGAATAATTGTAGTGATAATGCATTGGGTGAAATCTGTCCCTCCTCTCCTAGCCCACTCTGTTGCTTCCATAGAGTTCCATGGAACCCTAGTCACCTCTGACTGTTTATGTGCTATCAAGTCAGTATTAACTCTCAGCGACTACACAGATTGAGTTTTTCCATCCTTGTTGGTCTTTCAGGTTTTCCAATGGTGCACTCAGTGCCATTGTCCATCCAGGTTCCTGCTGGTTGTTTTCTTCTCTTTCCTCCCACCTTTCCCTTTCCCAGTATTAGAGTCTTTTCTAGAGAGATGGTCTTAGCATAATGTGTTGGAAGTGGGATAATTTGAGTCTGTTCATTTGTGTCTTGAGTCAGATGTCTTGAGCTGAGTTGTCCATTCATTTAACTTGGCTATCTATATTATTATCGGGAGTCTTTTCCAATTCCTGAAGTTCAAAAGCATTCATACTTTTTCTGTCTTGCTTCTTCAAAGTTCACATTTCTGATTATCAGACAAGTTATTGAATACAGAGTCTATTGTGTATAGAGGGGCACATGTTAATAGTCTTGTGCCAGAGCACATGTGTTTTATAGATCTTGGATGCTGCAAAATTAGTTGTCAAGGGTTAGGGTTAATCATTCATTCATTCATTCAATCAATCAATCAATCAATTATTCAATTTCTATTTAATTCAGTTTTTATTTCAACCTGAATGTCTTCTCAGAGATCATGCCAAATATAAACACAAGATTTGTATTTTAGTAATTATATCCAATAAAGGTAGAATTTGTGACTGTGTATGCCAATTTAAAAATATTATAGGTTAGTCAACGGTGAGACAAAAGTAATGGTGGTATATGCAGCATTGAATGGATGTTTAACACATTGATTTATCCTATCCTTTCTCCAAAGAAGTCTGAACAGCAGATGGAGTTTTCCCCATAGCTCATGTTACTTGCATTACAAGGCTGTAAACTAAAAAATAATAATAATCCACAACTATCCAGTGAATTGAATGGGGAGTTGAATCCAGGTGATTCTAATCTTATTCTGACATTGCAACATATATCATGCCAACCTAATACTTGATCGGTTCTTTCGTTTCAGGGATTGTTGCTAATTCTGTTTCTGTTTCCATTGGGGATGGGGTAGGAAAGAGGAAGAACCAAAAGCCATCGTTATTGGCCCAAACTTGGCTCAAAACATAACTCAGCCACTTATGGGAAATTCAAAGTGACCACCAAATTCCGGACTGTTTCTGGTTGCTATGCTACAACGGGCCTGAAGGTCAAGCACCTATTGTTAGGACAGGAGAAGACTGTGTGGCATTTACAGTACACCAACTGGCCGGATCATGCTTGTCCAGGAGAGCAAGACTTCCTTTGTAAGCTTTCCTACATGTGAATGTAATGGCAACTGTGTTTATTGGAGCTAGGGGCAGGAGGAGGGGGGAGGGAGAGCAGAAAAAGAGGACTGTTAAGAAATGTTTATGAAGAAAGATAACAAATAGATGACCATTGCATTTTCTTGATGAAATGAATCCTATTATTTTACAAAAATAAATGCAATAACCTAACATAATTCATTTTGTTGAAAAAACAATGATGAATGAATTCTGCATATGACTATTGAATAGGGCCTGGTGGCTCAGCAGACTGATAGCATTGTGATTAACACCAGCTGTCTGCAATTACTGTAAGTTCGAATCTCACCAGGCTCAAGGTTGACTCAGCCTTCCATCCTTTCTAAGGTAGGTAAATTGAGGACCCAGTTTGTGGGGGCAACAAGCTGACTTTGTATAAATATACAAAAGTATGAAGGCTATTGCTTAACGCATTGTAAGCTGCCCTGAGTCTCCGGAGAAGGGCAGCATATAAATCAAATTTAAAAAAAAATCTACAATGACCGTAGAATACCTAAATAGTATTCTTATGTGCTTGTCACAATTTCCCAAGGTTTTGCTTGGATTCTCTTATGTCAGTGTTTTTCATACTCAGTAACTATAAGATACGTGGTTTTCAACTCTCAGAATTCCCCAGCCAGCATGCAACTCCATTTTTGGTTGTTGAAGTTCATACATCTTAAAGCTGTCAAGTCTGAAAAACACTGTCTTAGATTAACTTCAGGATTAGAGGGAAAACACACATAATAAGGCTCAGCAGCTGGTTTTCTAATCTGATTCTCCCAAAGAGAGGAACTCAGATTCTACACTTCAACATTTAGAATACATAGTTGAATTGATAATGTCACTTTAAAGAACTTATCTTACTCAGAAGTGCTGACCATACACAGAAGTGGTTAACTTCTCAGAATCTGTAGCAAAAGATACCACACTGACTGTGTAATGTGCAGAGTTATTATGAAGTTGTTCTCTTAAGAGCAGTTGCCAGGGATTGCATACAGTGGCATTTGATGGGCTGATGATCAGATTGCTCTGAAATACTTTACTGTCTACACTATAACATTTTAAGAACCTATTTGGATACAGAAGACTCCCCACTAGAGAGCTTTGCCTCCAAAATCCGTAAAGTAGCTGAAACAATTACATGAAGGACATAAAATCCTTCCTCTCTTCCCCTTCTGCATTCAGCAGCTCTTAAAGCTGAATCCTTGAGTAGGACTAAGCAGTCTTGTGCCTTGTTTAACATCACAGATCATTGTTGTTAAAGATTCTGTCTTTAACAACTATGGTACAGCTAAGGGCAAACCTGCTGTTTGCTTGTTTTGCTATTCAGACTTTTCACTAGGCCTAAAAACGATACCTGGAAGACAAGAGTAGGGCAGAAATACTTGAAATTCAGTCACAATTTGCAAGGTAAGGAAAGGACCAGATGGATGGCCCCTTCCCATCAGATAGTGCTCCAGCAGGCATGTTTCTGGGGAAACTTGCTGTTGTTCTGATCCCAGCCTGTTAATCGCAGGAATTGCTGTAAGTAATGTCTACAGTCATCTGCTTCAGGGACCTTGGGATTTGCAAAGGGTGGAAGAGTGTATGTGTGGGTATTTTTTTAAACAGCTGATTAATTTAAAGTCCCAAGTAGTAATCGACACCCTGCTGGCACTTACTGCATTCAGTGCGGTTTGTTGTCTAGAGGCCAAATAATTAGTGTTTCCTAGGAACTGTAAATGATCATAATTTAAAAGGAAACTTGCTCCCCTCAACTTACTTGCTATAGTTTATGTAAAACTGCAAAAGATTTGGGAAATGTACTTTTTTTGTTGTTTATTCTTACCTTGCAGCCTATTTGGAAGAGATCCAGTCAGTGCGCCGTCACACCAACAGCATTCTGGACAGCACTAATAATTGCAACCCTCCAATTGTTGTGCACTGTAGTGCTGGAGTAGGGAGGACAGGTGTGGTTATTTTGACAGAGCTTATGATTGGCTGCTTGGAACACAATGAGGTAAGTGAAAGGGTCTTCCTGAGAAGAGGTGCAATCCAGGGAGTGCCACTGCAGGGTGAAGTATAAATGTATGCAGGAAAAGGTCCACCAGTACTAAAGGAGTCATCGTATTACACTGTGCCACAAAAGCAACACCCTTGTAGGTCCTTAAAACTAACAAATGTGAATTATGTAAGCAGATAGGATAATTTGAATACATTTCTTATTGTGGCAGGAGCCTCAGTCAGCAACCAACATAGTTTATACACACTGGACTATGCATCTGCAAACTCACACAGAGACATGAAAAAAAAATGAAGCTTAATGCCAATGGAATGCAAAAAAAAAGGGGTGGGGGGAGATCTTTGCAAAGCTCAAGATAAGTAAATTGACCGTTCAGAACAACAGCCATTGGTAATGATCCAGCCATCCCAGTAAAGTATGCTAATTAACATCTGTAGTGGAACAGAAAACAAATGTCTCCACTCAAATCTAAATGGAGGGAAACTTCTTAATTAGTTCTAGTTCAGCAATTTCATGGTGGAGTCTCCAAATCCCAGCTTGTAGTACAATGAGGAAAAGAGACAAATCTCCTTCTCTCCATGAATAATTTTGCATGTCCCATCCCCCACTTGCTTTTTTTCAAGATTAAAAAAAAAAAAGATTTGAAAGCACACTGTCCAATATTTGTCCCTGTCCTCTCAAGTGGTTTTGAAGCTTGGCTTGGAAAACAAAGATATTGTCAAAGATTTGTTTTTGCAGCAAATACGAAAATTAAGACTGAAAGTCAAACAGTCAGCTATTAAGAGTTGGGTTGAGCCCTGCAAGTCCAAACTAGCCTGCATTTTTTTTCTTGCTTAGATTGAACTATGTTCTAACTAGCTTAGCAAAGGAATTTAGGCTGCTGTTGATCAAATTCCACACAGCAGCATTCTTTGGTAAGGTTTGAAAGTTAACAAAGTTGAGAAGAAGAAAACTGAGATCCTTATCTGTACTTGTTTAAAACAGAGAGAGCAATCTGATGGTTCAAATAAAATGTGTTATATAGGACCTGGTAGAAGAAGGGTACTCAACTGAAAGTCCCAAGGCAACATTACCTCTAATAGTTTTCTATATTTTCTAGAGTCCCTCTGAACTGTAATACTTAAATTATAGTGACAAAATACTGAAATTGTAAACTTCATTGGGAGCAATAGTACTGAGTGGCACAGTGACCTAGTGGTGAAGACGCTCACATCCCATTCGGAAGGTTGAGCATTCAATCTGGGTAGCGGCGGATGCTTCTCTTCTAGGGTGCAAAAAAAAAAAAAAATCTGTGAACTCCGCATGGTGTGGGGAAGGGCATCTGGCTAGTAAACTCTCAGCTCCATCCAGTTGCCCTGACTCTACCCCGAATTAAACTCCATAAAAAGGGAGTTTATTGGGAGCATGAATACTAATTGTGTTTAATTTACAGTAAATTTAACAAATCAGATTTTAAGTTTTGTATCATCAGATTTCAGCATACTACTCAAAGTAGCTTTTCACCCCAACATAGATAAAAGTATATCATGATGCTATTCAAGCATGGGGTGCCATCAATGAAGCTCAACATGAATTGGCATTATATATGCTGAACTTGTTTGAAATCTCTAGGTAATGGGAATAGCACAGGGAAAGAACTGTGCTACTTACAATAATCATGGAAAGTTAGAATTGGAGTGAATGTTGAAATCAACTACTCCAACCCTTTCTCCAGTACAGGAGTTCCCTAACACAGTTTCATTGTTGAACAGCTCTTATCATTGGGATATTTTTCCGATATCCAGTCAAAATCTGCATTATCCATTCAGCTCACTGCTTCTTGCCTTCTAGAGAACACCAAACAAGTTTACTACATCTTCAGTAAAACAGTCCTTCAACTGTCCTATTTGAAGACAACTATCTCAAATCTCTGTTGTAAAACATGGTAAAATTTAGGTAGAATAACAACTTTTGAAATTTGTTCTTTATTGGAACAAATTAACTAAAGACATACCTTTATCAGGAAAACAAAGGAACATCAGTGGCAAGTGAATGCAAAAATACAAATATTGAAATCGGTTAAGAACTGCTTTTCATAAAGAACAAACTTTGCACAAGGAAACTTCCCTCCTCATAGTAAGACTACTTACCTGTAACCCCAATTTTGCCTCTCAATGTTTTTTTTTTTTTAAAAAAAAAAAACTTTCAAAGCAAACATTAAGGATGGCTAAGGGCTGTAGAGGATAGGGAAATGATGCTATCCTGCTTCTGCCAATGAAAGAAGTTCTATCAAGAAAAAAAATAAACTGGGATGTTGAAGTTTATATTTGTGTTTTGATCATGCTAGAATATAAATATTCTAAAGCATCTTTATGCATTCAATTTTATTGGGTTGTATAGAACCCTCTGTGCAACTGCTATCATCACTTCTTAGCTTTTGCGATTCTTTGGTGAAGAGGGTACAGGAGGAAGAATGGTGTAAAAATATTTATGCAGTCTTCTTCCTATATTTGCCTCACTAATGGTTGCCAGGCAGTAAGACTGGAGTTCTAAATATATCTTGTTAAGCATCATTCTAATAAGTTGTCTTTAGATGTCTTTTTTTTTTTTTAATTTGATTTATATGCCGCCCTTCTCCGGAGACTCAGGGCGGCTTACAATGCGTTAAGCAATAGCCTTCATTCTTTTGTATATTTTATACAAAGTCAGCTTATTGCCCCCACAAACTGGGTCCTCATTTCACCTACCTTAGAAAGGATGGAAGGCTGAGTCAACCTTGAGCCTTGGAGAGATTCGAACCAGCAGAAATTGCAGGCAGCTGTGTTAATGACAGGGTGCACCAAACCACTGTACTATCAAGGCTCTTTTTGAACTTAACTGACACATTTTTAAACAATCAGAATGGCCATTCTGAGGCTATGTTAATTATTGGATTTATATTAGTTGCAGAATATGAATTGAACCATTTCTTTTGTTGCCTTGACACAGATAACAATCCTCTAGAACAAATATTTGCTAATAATCTCAACAATTCACTCTTCTTGTTTTTTTCTTTCACATGAAAACTCTTCCCATGACTAAAGAAACATCTTATGTGTCTCTGATACAATTTAGAGCACAAGAGAAATGAAACTAAATGGGCCTCTAATCTATAGAGAAGGAGAAGAATGTTGTCCAGTTTAATTTTAGGTTGATACTTCCCAAGTTGGTACGCAAACCTGGACTTAGTTGTTCTTCTGTATTTATATTTATCCTACTGTTGTGATTCCCAGAAAAAAAGAAAGCCACTAACTGATACAGCAATGGGATTTAATGGTGCAGAATAAGAATTAAAAAGAGAGATTTGAAGAAAGCAAATGCAACAGTTGTATGATTCCTACATTGTTTTGTTTAGCTCTACAATGATAATATTGCTATGAATTTTCTCTTCCTCTGCAGAAAGTAGACGTTCCAGTGATGCTTCAACACCTGAGGGAACAGAGAATGTTCATGATCCAAACTATCGCACAGTATAAATTTGTCTACCATGTCCTCATCTTATTTCTACAAAATTCCAGGCTCATTTAACATCTTCAACAGAGACACTGCATCTTTTCATTCACTTATTTAGACAGCCTTTTTTGGTTTGGCTGAGAATCACCCTACTACAAAGCTGCTTGCTTTGCAGTATTTTGTGACACCTGATCAAAATTGCTTCAATGATAAGGACACTTTGTTCTTCTTGCAGATGATTTTATATGAGATAATTTATTTTTTTTTAATGATGTGTGAACTTTCTTAATTGGTGGAACGTAGGGTAACCTTAAAATGACAGAACCACATTTGACACATCTCTTCATTGTAATCTGTCTTTAGGACGGGAAATAATCCTATCTGGAGATGTTCTCTTGACCATTGCATTTCTATATGACATGCAAGGCAGCTTTGCTATTTTATTGTATTCTATTTTATTTTTGTGAAAAGAGTATTTAGCAATCTGTTTTCAGGACTGTGCATATAGAAGAAAAACCAGCTTAAAAAAGTATTTGACTTTTGTTCAAATTTAAAAGCAGATGTATGTCTATAATATTATTGAAAAGGAACAAGCTTTTGCCATCTATGATACATGCAGTGCCTTACAGAATAGCAGTGGGATTTCCAATAAGCTCAAGATTTCAAGGATTCAGTACTAAGCAAGTATGATTATACTGGTAGTACCTTGATGATGGATAGTAGCAATATTTAAAGCTATAAAATAGCTGAAATACTGGAATGAGATCCATTCTAAGAAGTTTTTAAGGGTCCGAGCAAGATCTAATCAATCCTAAATCCTACAGTTGATGCTGTATCTTGAGTCTAGAAATTGCCCTGCACGTGATGTGAAATTCAGTTCAGGGGCATTTTTCACGTCAGATTATTCTTCGAATCATACAGAGTAAATCTGAAGATTTTTTCTATTGGTGGCCATATTTTGGTAGAACATTCTGTTGGTGCATGCTGATAGTGGCAGAGTCACCCTTTCTGTGACTTCCTCTCTGTTCTCTCTCCTTCTAAGGGAGAGGTATATATGGAAAATGGTTGTGTAGCTCTTTTTAGAAATCTTACATGCAAACAGCTTTTGAGGTTAATTTAGTGTCCAATTACCATAAGCCAATAACTACCTGTAGCCTAGGACAGCAGGCATAAGGACATGACAGTTGAAAGTGTTTTAAAAACATCCATTTAAATGAATATGAAATACTAACTCTTATTGATTTAGTATTGTTTGCAAAAGAGAATGTTCTAGTGGTTTGGGTATCTGCCCTAAGTGTCTTCAGGCTCTAAAAACCCCTGTAGGGTTTGTGTCTGCGGGCTCTGTTGTGTGGCTGCAATGCATTCCTTGGATTCGCAAATAATTTTTAATCATCTCCACATAATATAATAATTATGTTAAATTAGACTTTTTGTTTATTGCCCTTGAAAAATCAGGTGCTGGACAGATTGTCATGGACAAAATCTATGTTGTCACTAGGAATTGACAGTGACTTGATGGTACATAATCATTGCTCCATTTATCTCTGCAGTGTCCACTCTGATTTGCCGTCGCTCTCCAAGGTCCTGATTCAAATTATTTCCCCCTCCCACTGAACAATATGATTTGCCCATCAAAACATCCATCTGACATTGAGTTATTATAACCAGTTTTAATATTGCTTTTATACATAATAATCCTGTGTTGCTTTTAAAAAATACTTATGATTCCTCCCCCCTAACCCCCCAATTTCTAAATTAGACAATAGTATTAAAGCTGATATGCTTAGGACGGGTTACAGACTTTGTGGAAATGAGCCAGATTCAAGATTTTTAACCAATCCAAAGTGTAAGAAGGAATAGGGATTTTTTAAAAAGAGATGAAGTTATTTTTATGATTAAACTATAGATGAAAATTGAATATACATAAAAAGAATGATATCAAAGCAACAGTCACACTTTCTACAGCATGCTTTCTTTTAGATGAACACCCAAAGTGGCATGGCAGACAGTTTCTTGAACAGAAGAGGTATTCCCATTGTATATCCGATGGGGAAAATACCTCTTAACATAATGTTTGCCCCCTCTGTTTTATCTATATTTATATTATATGGTAATCCTTGATTTACAACCACAATTGGGTCCAACGTTTCCATTGCTAAGCAAGGCAGTTGTTCAGTGAGTTGTGTCTTATTTTAAACCTTTTTTGCGATAATTGCTTAGTGAATCATTGTTATTGTTAAGCAAATCATGTAGTTACTAAATTAATCTGGCTTTCCCCCATTGCTTGTTGGAAGCCAGCTGGGAAGTTTAAAAATGGCGATCATATGACCCAAAGAACAGTGCAACTGTCATAAATATCTGCCAGTTGCCAAGCGCCCAGATTTTGATCACATGACTATGGGGATGCTACAGCAGTTGTAAGTGTGAAAAACAGTCATAAGTCATTTTTTTCAGTGCCATTGTAACTTGAGATGGTCATTAAATGAAGGTTGAGGGAAGAGGGATTTTCCTTCATACCCACAAGAAATCTTAAGTCCAGCCCTCCTTGAATTCTGTTGACTCTTATCTACTTCCAATTTGCTTTGCCCATTAATAGTTCAGATTCTTGTAAAGAGCATTAGCATGCAGTCATTTGAACCACCTTGACTCCTGATTTCTTGCACCTGACATGAATGGCTATAAGTCGAGGATTACTTGTACTATATTTTACATAGTATAATATATACTTTTATTTTTTAAAAAAAAAATCTGCAAGGTTTCTTTGTAGGGATTAAACCTGCAGTCTTGTCTATTCCAGGGAGCAAGTCCCATTGAACTCAGAAGGATTTACTTCTAAGTATATATGGATAGGCTTAACTTATTTCACTGCCTTCACATGTTAAATCTAAATCACTGATCAATTCACTCCAACCTTACTAAGAAAAAGACAAGAATTCAAGCCACTTTAAATATTTAGGAAAAGAATATATAGAGAATATCTTCTGTTGATGCTCCTTTAGAGACTCTTATTTCTTTAGTGTGCAGTTTTCAGTCCAGCATATCTTTGCCAATGCCAACATATCTCTTGTTAAATTAGCTGAAACCATTTAAAGTCTTTTAGTGGCATCTGCGTGATAATTGAACAGAGACGCTTTGTATCTGGGAAGCTGGCCAAGGAATAAACCTTGAAGCAAAGTGTATTAAATTAGTTATCTCATTATAGTTTTTTGAATAATTTCCTAATGATGAATTAAGTTTGAAACCAGAGCTGTCAAGTCCCATTGCTCTATTTGGCCTGACAGGTAGGGAGTTAGAAAGAGAAAATAATCTCCTCCAAGGTCTGATTGCTCTGAGATTTAGGATGTGATCAGTATAGTCTTGGCTGTTCTAGAAGTATGTAAACCAAAAGAAGTTATTTAATAAGCAGACATAATGGATACTAAAAAAGGAAGTGTTGATGAGACATTGCCAAGGCGTTTTGTCACAATGTATACCTATCTTGCACACATAATTGCAAGGGAAAACTTCCTGCAGTTAAACACCAATGCCCAAGACCAAGCCACTAATACTGATATAATAAAGAACCATTACTAATATAATAAGGAACCATTTTCACACTATGACTAAGGAGGATGGTGTTCAAAAAACATTTTAAGACTATTAAGGCACATATTATTTTAGTGTGATTTTCATACTAATGTTTGACCTTAATAAGCTTAATTTTAAAAAGTTTTGCTCAAATTTTAATGAACCTCAGCATCAGAACTTTATTTTGTTAATATTTGAAGAATCTAATGTTAATTGTCATGCTGTAAAGACAAAACTTAGCTGATTGTATTAATGATCTTAATGATTTCAAGAAAGTTCAAGAATGAATTTACTTCAAGGAATATATCAAAGGATAATTTGAAAAAAAAAGCAACTGTTGTTAATCTCAGAATATCATAATGTTTCAGGGGATGATGTGATCACCCCTATTCTTGTACTGCACAGGTGTCAAACTCATGGCGTCACATTGCTGTCATATTTCACGACGTTTTCCCCATTCACAGAGCTGGGGTGGGCGTGGCCTGCGCTTGACACATCTGGCCTGCGGGCCACCACTTTAACACCCCTGCTGTATTGGATAGTATAGAGAGATGAATGGAACTTCAATTGCTAGCGGCCTTTAGAGTAATAGACTTGTACTCAAATGTATTAGTGAACATCAAGTTGAAGTATCGTCTTATATTCCCTTTCCTAGAATTTACATAGATCTATTACGCACCCCAGTTCTAAAATTTCACATTAGCAGATGTATGGCCTGTGGAACCAAAATTCTGGTTTAAATTAAGTTAGTTGATTTCAGAAAAAGCTAAGTAAAATTATAATGTTCCTCTTGTGGGTTAATCTAAACAATGAACTATGGAATTGTATAAAAAAATCAAGTCAATATTGATATATCATCGCAAGCAAATTAATGTTGTGCAGAATGACAATATCTGACAATGTATCATGAAAGATGTGTTGAATGGAAGCAATTGGTTTGGTAGTGTTAACTCCTTAGATAGTTTCGCTCTAACCTAGCATGATTCACTTTTTAAATCATTCTTGTTAAAATTATTACAATATATTTTATACATGGCAGAATTCTTACGGATAGGTAACTTGTGTTAGGAAGTGTATTACTGTGTAATGCAGGTTGAAGCCTCCTTGATTTCCAGATAGTTATAAAGGATCTGGACCAGTATATCTAGAATGTTTTTTCTTTAGAGCAGAGGTTTCAACCCTGCTTTATAGAAATTGCCCTGAACTTTTAAGCCTTTTGCATACCTGCATACTGCTGCATAATCCTGCACAGTGGAACAGTAAATAATTGTCGAATTCTTGTGAGATTTCAGGGAGGAATCGTTTGAGTAGTTAACGAGACTTTGTGTCAGATTAGTTAGATCTTATGCTAAATTAATTACATCTTGCAAGATTTCAATGAATCCCCAATATTCATGCCAAATATTTCTTTACTATATCTTTAGTAAGCCTGCCTGCTGCATTGCCTCCTCATGTTTAAAAGCCTTATTTCTGAAAAAGTCTACCAAATGTCATACTGTGGAGAATTTCCTGAGAAGGAACATTTTCTATTGAAGTGCCAAGATTTCATAACTCCAGGATAGAAGTAGCTTGCTCTTTTCAATTTATATTAGGGGCATTAAATCAACCTTGCGGTCATTTTTTTTTTTATTTGCTTTATATGCTGCCCTTCTCCGGAGACTCAGGGCAGCTTACAATGTGTTAAGCAATAGCCTTCATACTTTTGTATATTTTATACAAAGTCAGCTTATTGCCCTCACAATCTGGGTCCTCATTTTACCTACCTTAGAAAGGATGGAAGGCTGAGTCAACCTTGAGCCTGGTGAGATTTGAACTTGCAGTAATTGCAGGCAGCTGATGTTAATAACAGTGCTTTAGTCTGCTGCAGCTACCAGGGCTCCTGGTTACTTATACATTTTTATTTGCTAACTCGTGACCTTTTTTGATGTGTAAAATTGGAAATGTATTTCAGGATGCTAGTGTTTCCCATACCTCATTGCCCCATATCTCATACCTTCCCCCACCCCCACCCCCACCCCCTTCAAGTAGTTTTTTACTCCTCGTGATCTGGACAAATCCCTGCCATTTCCTTGGCAAGATTTTCAGAAGGCGTTTGCCCTTGCCTGCTTCCTAGGGCTGAGAGAAAGTGGGACTAGAACTTAATGTCTCCCAGTTTTAAGCCCAATGCCTTAACCACTACAGCAAATGATTCTCTCTCTCTCTCTTTTAAGTTTATGTTGTATTTAATAAAGCAATTTAGTACATTTTGAATTATCTTTGCAGGTCTCTTGATCAAAAGATGAAATTCTTCCCATGAACACCCCTGTTGCCTTGTCACAGATCGTTTCTGCCATTAGCATTACTACTCAAAGTTGCCACCAAAAGAGCATTACTAACTTGTAAATCCAAAACACTGAGATAAGGACAGTAGTTACTGAAGATACACACCTTTTTAATCTGATTGTACTCCTAAAATCACTCATGAGGGATATACATATAAAACCATGCTATTTAGTTTTTATGTTGTAGATAAAATTTCTTGTATCCTTTCTAGATTCTGATGACTAGTTATTGATAGTGACATTGGTTGCTTTAATATAATTCCTTCTGGGCTTTCACATTTTGGCAGCAAATTTCTACATTCATATTGTTTTTCCAAATCTAACTTAAATATTACCTATACCCATAAAGCCTATCCTACAACAGTTCAATTCTTAAATAATACCAGAAATCATTAACTAAAAAGCCACTTAAAACTTCCCATTATCTTGAAACCTGAGGTTCCTCCATGTACTATAAGCACAGTAAACAGTAATTGAATACATGACTTCAAATCAAGTGGTTAATCTGTTTTTAAATCAATACTATATTTACACTGTCCAATATGTTTCAGACGTTCATGGAATAGAGCCTATATTTTAGAAAAAGGGCTACACATATGTACAATTATGTATCTACATATATTTAATGGTTGGAGTTACAATGCATTTTGCTTGGACAATACTGGATGGGGCTTCCTCATCTGGACTCCATTGGGCATCACATTTTCAGAACATTTAATCCATTCATATGTTGATGTAGATACTTTTTAGAATGCCTTCTCATGATATATTCCATTGTAGCACCGAAGTGTAAAAAGAAACATATATCCAAACTTTGTCTTCAGATCATTGCTTATACATTTGTAGATGCTCTGACCTTGCACTGAATTCTTTCAGCTTTTTTTAGTGTTGGCTGTGTACAATACAATGAAATTGATATTGATTGTTAAGTAATTAGGATATAATATTCCATAGTAAGGGAAATAATTTAATTCGCATTACAGCTTTGCACCTTTGTTAGGCTTATACACCATATGTGAATTTGTGATTAGTCTCTAATTCAGTTATTCTATTTGTTTTTATAACATCATTCTCTGTTTCTTTAGCAAAACAAGACAAAGGTCTCCTGTAATCCAAAGCATGGTTTCAGCTAGGAAAGATTTTATCCACAAGTTAATTTAATGTAGGAAGTTCTGTCAAAGAATTATTGACAATGGTTCCCGCTTATGTACATTTGTAAAGGATGACCCTATAATCATTGATATATTTGAAGTCATTTTTATTTAGTGAAATGCCTCCCAAAATTGAAATTATAAGTCTAGACTATTACTTTAGCCATACTTAGATATATCACCATTAAGTATTTGAAACATAATTCACTTTATGGATTAACACCTTACAGTAATAAACCACATTGAGTTACAGCTTTAGACTTCATATCACAGGACAAAGAGGGACCACATGCAGTTCCAGGGTTGCCAACAATTTCTTGCTTTATCTCCCGTCCCCCGCTTCTGAGCAGTACTGCTAAAATTGGCATAAATCTCATATTTGGGAAAGTGTAAAGCAAATTGTATGAGTGATTTTTTTTTAAAAAAAAAAAGACCCTTCTAAAAGATGAGAAAGACGCTCTAAACCTCTGAAACATGTTGAGAGGTATTCCTAGCTGCTAAAAGATAACACAGTCCTCTGTCCTAGAAGCCCTATGCCTGATAGATAGATGGCATGTCTCTTTGGCCATTGCTTTGTAAGAAGATGGCAGAGAGCTGTTGAATATTGGACAATCATGCAGCTGTTGAAAAATGCCCTGTGCGCTAGAGATAGCTCTACAAAGTTAATTGTTTATTATCTTTAAAAATGCATTTCTGTGCTGTATTAGACTTCTCTATATCCATATATTTCAAATAGTTTGTATTTGTCTTGATTTTTTTTTTTTATGAGCCTGCCACAGAAGTTTGCAAGCTGCCTTGAATGCCATTCTGTAATATTTTCTTTTGGAAACAAATAGAATGGAATGTAAACTTCCATTCCAACAGTAGATTTGAACTCTCTTCATTGTCAGCATAGGGTCTAGAAATGAGTTCATCACTGATGTTTTTCTGAAATCTTGTGTGTGTATATCTTGTGTGTGTGCTGCTATTCAGTTCTAAAAGGTATTAGTAACACTAGAAGATGCAAAGTAATAATAATTGTCTGCCGAGATCACCTCCAGTATCAAATTAGAACCTTAAGACAAGTAACTTAAATTGGGTATTTCACAAACAGGCTCAGTATGGATGCCCCCAAATTATACCAAATATAATACCAGGTTTGTGTTCCAGAAATTAACACACTAAATATATTTTGCATCATTGGTTTGTTCTTGTTCTGGTTTACTGCAGTATTTTTATTCCTCACTTCAGAATTGCATTATAAATTTAAATCCAGAGCCATCATTGAAAAAAACCTTATTTCTTAAATATATATTTTGTAAATAAGTAAGTTCAGTCATTTTATGAATTCATTATGGTTGCCATAATCCATCTATTGTTTTCTACCATTGAAAGCCTTAAAAAAAAACCTATGCATGCTATGTTATATTTGTATCAGTACATAAGCTTATGCTTGTTGGTTTCTTTTGTATAAAAGCAATTGACTTGACAGTATTTTGCACTTTCTCCGCTTTTCTTTGGTTTTTATAATTTTTTCTTCAGCATATAATTGCAATATGTTTTTTACATCTTACACTGCTTTTTTGTAAATATTTGCAATGTAAGAAAATTTTGATTCAAGCTTTGTTTTGTAAAAGATTATGCTTAGCCTTATTATGCAATAAAACTTTTTTCAACTTTCTAATAATCAGTGTATTGATTTGGAAACATCGGCTGTGACTATTTTGTATATGCTGTTGAGTGGTGCAGTGGCCTAGAGATGGAGCTCTCACCTCACAAACAGGAGGTTATGAATTCAATCCTAAATAGAGGCAGATATTTCTCTCTGGACACAATGAGAATATATCTGCTGAATATAACTCCGCATTGGTGACAGAAGGGCATCCGGCCAGTAAACACTCAGCTCTATTCAGTTGCCCAGACTCCACTCCACAAGGGATTATGGGGTCATTTAAAAGATGACATCAGATTTGGATTAAAGAGGAAAGGTTGGAGAGACTTATTTGTTACATGTTCACATGCCTTCTCTAGACAACTAGCATAAGAAAAGCATCCAAAAATTTACTGAGTTTCAGTAAAGTAATAAATAACCACTTCAAAGAATTCCAGTGTCAGTCACGTCCAAGAAGGTACTTTTTATTTTTTAACATATATACAAGCATACACAAATTACAAAATGAAAAGGCATATTGATTCATATACTATATTCAAAGATGAATTTGTATGCTGTTTCTAATCATTTTCAGAGTTTAAAAATGAAGACGGAATAAGTTAGCATTTTCCAAATAAGTAGGGGAAGGCACTATGAAAATGATACCATAGAATAACAATACAGGTATCTGCGGATGCTGCTGGTAGAGCGGGAAGATGCATAGCTTTCAAGAGAGAAAAAGAATTAGTAAGTGACAAGAATTATCTTGTTTCAGATCCAGGAAGATAGGAGGACTTTCACACTTTGATTCATCAAAAATACTAACACACTATTGGCACTAGATACTTTCTACTCTTCTGGTCTCACAATTTTTTAAAAAGGAAAATGTTCTAAATTATTTAGGCACTTTTAGACATGTAGAAATAATATCAATTATGTCCTTTGTGGGTGTTAATCCATTATTTAAAAGATACAGTCCTTAAGTCAGGCTTGACTTCTTGCTACTGACAACCATGCAGGTTTCTAACAACACAGAAATTCTTTTAGATAATGCAAAGTGTTCCAAAACAATTTTTTGGACTTCCCAGTGTGGTTGTCAGTCTTGGGACTTCCTGGTGATCTCCCATGTAAGAATAATCTGGGTCTGAACCTGCTTAATTTTTTGAAGTTCAGTCAGGGTTAATTAAGGTCCCGTGATAATTTCTGTCACTCAAACAAGCCACTGTGTAACTCTAGGCAATCAGCAGAAAAAGTTCCACTTCAGACTAGGATTGTTCATTGTCTTGGCAGTTTTAGTTTCAATGCTGCCCATCCCACTTGCTGCAATGAGGTTTGAGAAACGCTTTGCATCTGTTGTTGAAACACAACGTTACCCAACAATCAGCATTTGTTTAAAGTGGTGCTGTTAAGAAAGCATCAAGTATGAATAAATGGCCCATCTGTTTGGAAATTACAATTCATTCAAGTCTGGAGACGGGAGAGAATATTTGTAGCTCGGGTTGTAGATTTAGGCAGGTTTGTCCTCCGAGCTTGCTACTTGCCTCCCAGATGTTTCGTTACCAAACTAGGCAACATCTTCAGCAAAGATGGGTACAAAGATCAAAGACAACACGGAAGGAAGACAGTACCAACATAATATACAGAATCAATTGCAACAATTGTAACCAGTTCTACTCGGGCAGACAGGACAAGGGTTAAAAAACAGAATCCATGAATACCAGCTGGCTGTCAAATGGCATGACTCGAAGTCCCTGATCAAGGTCAAACCAACAACAAACACTGTTTCAACTGGGATGAAGCCAAAGTCATCGGCCACACCAAAACCTGTTAGGCATGCGAGTTTATCGAAGCCTGGCATTCTGCCAATGGGTCCATCAACAAACACATTGACATAGAACCAACATACAAACCAATAAGGAAGCAGACCATCCAAACCATCAACCAACCACAGAACCAATCATCTCCCCGACTATTGAATTTTCACGCCTCCCAGCAAACAACTAGAAGTCATAAGACCAGAATCAGTCTTGTGATTCAACCAATCTTGTGATCCAATCTGTCTTGTAACTCAATCAGTCCGACCACCCAGAACTTATATAACAAACAAGACACTTTGCCCCAAAACCTCGCTGAAGATGTTACCTAGTTGGTAATGAAATGTCCAGGAGCCAAGCAGCAAGCTCAGAGGACAAAGCTGCCTAAATCATTCAAGTTTCTTTCCAATAAAACATATACCATAGAATTACTCTGAATGTACTTTTAGTGTTTAACCAATCAGCTTTATATTTGAATTTTTAAGAGAATACATTGCCTTTAATTGGAAGAGGCAAAATTAAGCTGAATAAAGTCCATCAAGTGTAGCTTTCCCATGCAGTATCAAAACACTGAATACTGCTATTCATGTCAGAAAAAGATATTTCTTAAGTTTTAACTTATATATAAACAATCTACACTGAATTCTATTTGGTATCTGTATGGCCAAATGAGCAGAAGGCACTTGGCAAATGTATGCTTCTAAAAATATACATAGGTGAGTATCAGCTAAATGTTTTTCAAAAACCACAAATACAGTAAAGGTATTTCCAGATGGGAAAAATACTACCTATTAAGGAACAGGAATATATAATTGACAAGCCTCCATTTTTTCCATATTAAATCAAGCATGTTAATTTATACAGCCATTCACAATGCTTAGAAAATATATGTTCACAATCCCTAAATGTATTATTAGCACAAATTTGAGTAAGCATAATAAATATAATTAGAGACAAAATATATGCAACATCAACAATCAAGTTGTATATGTAATAGTCTTGAACTTGAACTTTTGAGATGCAAGGTGTGTAATTATATTTAAAAGTTACAAAAAATGGTACCCAGAATGTTTTTTATATACCTATATCACAATAACGAGGCAAACAAGCAAGTCAGGTCAAGCAGTGTTGTCCAAATTTAATTAGTCATTTTGCATAAGATACAATACATTAAACTCAATTGAGAAAAGAACTGGTCATTTTTGCACATGATCAATCAAAGGCATTAGCTGTGTGAAACCATGGCATTTTCTTAGGGAGGAAAAGGCATTCAGAATTAATTTATCAAGGCTCAAGATATTTCACATAGACCTCAGAGAATGGAAGAGGCAAGGCCCAAATGCACCACATGTTTGTCATTCCAATTATTTTACAGAAAAGCTTTCATTCTGCGTCAATTTTCAAAGCACTCCTGAAGTTTCCATAGCAAGGCTTTTAAAGAAAGGTTGAAGGATTACATAGATTCAAAGACTCAGTGGGTCTCTAATTCCTTTTTGATCTCTATAACGTATGGATGATCTTTCCCATGCGCTATCTCCATGATAGCGATTGCCTGCAAAAGGGGGAAAAAATACAATTGATTCAGACAGCCTTGGTTTATGAAATATGCTCGTCAGGGATTCCAAAGAGTCAGAAACCTCTGGCTGGTTTTTGTCCTCTTAAATGTACCCCATTGAAAACAGCCCATTTGATTGCAAGTATCAAACCGTATTCTATACACAGTACCTTTGATCCTGAGAGATCTCTGAGCTCTTTTGAAAGGCACAGAAAAGCAAAAAGTTAAATGACATTATATCTGCTTTTCTGTTCCAAACTTAAGAGGACTTTTGCCTAGGGCTGTTTCGAGCCACATTTGGCCCTGATTATATTAAAAAAAAAAACTTATTACAAGATGGAGTTTGGGTAGTCAAGAAGAATGGGTCATGCTCCCTCTGTAACCTAAGTGACCATATAAGTAATCTTGGCCTTAGTCCATGCTATGACCCTTGCAATCATTTGTGTCACAATTAGGAGGGAAGTACTTGTACTTATAAATTGTGGCAATATAGTTAAAATATTTCAACATATTTAAAGTAATACTTCATTTTATTTTTATTCACTTATTCATTTTATCTTATTATTTTTATAAATAATTTGAGGCAATAAACATACTTAAAAAGGGATTAATGATTCACCTTGATGATTCAAGTTGCTATGTTCAGTTAATAGGCCCACCAAAATCGAATAGGATTACATTGAAATTATATATATAGATTGTCTTCTACATGGGACTGCCCTTGAAGACCTTCTAGAGCAGGGATGATGTCAAACTTGATTTCATTGAGGGTCGCATCAGGGTTGTGATTGACCTCGGGGGGCGTGACCAGCTTGACAACACTCGTGTCGAGGGCACCTGTGGTGGCCCGAGCACTCTGCCAGGGAAAAAAGGCTCACAAGCTCCGTTTTCGGCTGGAACGGCCACACATTTTTGCTGGCAACACATTTTTGCTGGCAAAGGCACTACAGACTGGTCCTTTGCTGTTTCCAGGGCGGCCCTATGGGCCAGATCTAAGCACCCTGCGGGCCTTGAATTTGACACCTCTGATCTAGAGGCTTCAATTGGTCCAGAATGCAGCAGTGCAGGCAGTGATGGGACTGCCTCGGTACGGCCTCATAACGCCTCAGCTGCACAAGCTGCACTGGTTGCCAGTTTGCTTCCAGGTGCAATTCAAGGTGTGGTTGCTACCTATAAAGCCCTAAATGGCATTGGAACTAGTTGTCTCCTGTAATATCAACCAATCTGGCAGGATTGGCACACTCTAGATTCCTTCGATTAAACAATGCTATTTATTGGGAGCCCAGAAGTCATTTTCTCTGTAGCAGTGCTTTGCCCTCTGGAATGAGTTTCCCCCAATATTCAAATGACCCCCATTTTCCAAAGGCCTCTCATGATGTGGCTTCTTGCACAGTCCTTTGGCAAGTGTGATTGAAGCACCTTTTTCTTCTTTTTCTTTGTTTCCATCTGGGTTTGTTATTTCTGTCATCTTTATTCTTTTGCTGTTGTTATTATTTTCTTGTTTGTAAATGTTTTTAACAATTGCTAGCCTGTCCACAGTCACTGAGAGTTGGGTAGCTTATACAGTTTAATGATGATGATAACATTTATATTACAGATGCTTCCCTGAAGATACTTTCAATTGGAAAATCACAACCAACTAGAATCAGATATATACCATTTAAAAAAATCTTTTGGAGGTAATTCCACATCACTGGATATAATTAATAATAAAACTTATTTGGATACAACAAGGATAGGAAAAAAATGAAATTTGTCACAAAGCACCTTTCCCAAGGTACTGAATTAATATGTGTGCAATTTAAAATCAGTATGTTATATGGAGTGATCACAGAATTAGCTAGTGGCAGAAGATTCAAAGAAATCCATGAAGGTGAAATCTCAGGTTAATTCTAAAGCAATTTAGCAAGATTGGCCATGAATCGATTTAGGTGGAATCATGCAAAGTACCAGAAATCAGGGAATAAACATCCTTCATCCTACGTGAATCATCAACTTATTTTATATGAACTATCCTCTTGAATTAAGACTGGCATATGATTTATGTAAGCTCCTTTCTGTAGTAGTTGGTCCATTAAGTCTTGTACACCGAGAACTCCAGCTTCCTTTTCATCTTTGCTCTAGTTTCTAGAGAGCTTCTATCATTCCTGCCTGGATGCTGACCCACTAGAAGGCATCCCCAGCAGCTGCCCCCACAGAAGCAAAATGAGTCCCCCAAAATGAGAAAATGGAAGTAAAGTCTCCACGTCTATTGCTCGCACACCCCTCCCCCCCAACACATGGTTTTTTTGTGAAACCACAGACAAAAAAATATTTTGACTACCATATGCACTAACATTCAAACTAGCTACTGAAATGCAATCTGCTTGGTGCCATATGTCAGCTTTGACCACAGCCAAGAACATTCAGTTTCTGAACAGCTCCTGACTGTACACAAAAGCATGAAAACTCAGAACAACTTTTCAGTGAGGGATCTTGATGGAAGACCCACATGCATGACTTAAACTCAGTTCTCTCTTCCTACTACCTGAACTGAAGCTGGAGCAACCACGAGAAATACACATGGGAAATCTTTAGAAACATTTGCTTTAAAAATAATTATTTTGATTCGGGGGACATTATTTTACTCTTTTGGTGGCAGGCAAAACTTGAATGTATGATCCTATATACATTTAATAGGGAGTAAATTCCATTAAAATAAAGGAGGCTAACTTCCAAGTAGGAATTCACAACAAAGAACATTATAATGCGAAGCTCTTTGGAATGAACAGATATTCCTAAGCAAAACATTTCTATGTGACAACATGAAGGTTCAAATTAAACTAACACCAAAATTCTGCAAAGACAATGAGCATACCTTTTTGAGAGCCTTAACACCAGCTGATCTATTTTCCAAGCCCATGTAAAGTCTTCCCAGCTTCAGCCACATGGAAGCCACATTGAGGGAGTAAGAAGGATAGTGCTTACTGCAAAATATAAACACACATTTGCTTATAAAGGAGTGTGATTTCTTAGACATCCAATAGGTATTTATCACAGCCCTGCCTTAACTTAACTTGACCATGTTTTAGAGACAGTGGATGTTTCACGATATTCTCATGGAAGGAACTTTAGTCAACTGATGCTCAACAGATCAAGATTATTATTTTTTTACATTTTTTACAGATAGCCATTCAGGGAGGAGGCAATCCAAGAGCTAAAGTATTAGTACACCAGATCCTTGGTAGTTTTTAGCCAGCCTAAACCAGCTTAGGAAATTAGGCTCCAAGCCCATAAAAGCTAGGCAAGGATCAGGGGTGATAAATCTGATTGTGGCCTCAAGGGAAGTGTGTGCTCTTGTGTTTCTCTATCACCACTCCCCGCCAGCTGATCTATGACTTCACACTGGCATCTGATTCAAAGGGAAAGAGCTATATTCCCAGCTAGGGGGGAAATTATGGTCTAAGATAATAATTTATCAAGGAACCTACTGATTGCAGGCTCACACACCCATATATAGAATCCTGAGGTTTACAAGGCTGGCGATAATGCTTCTCTGTCAATAGGCTACAAAATGTAGCCTTTTTAGAACAATCTTGTTTATAGCTTGAAAACTAAAATATCTAAGAAGCCACCAGCCCTGTAAAAATCTGCCATTTCAAAGAAATACTGGTTCTTCCCATACAGAAGGTGAACTGATCCTCTAGATTTTGGACAGGAATTGCCACCATCCTTTCCTTTTGTTCATAATGGCTGCAGACTATGATAGCTGTATTCCAAAGCACCTGGAGGCAATCGGACTGCCTATCTGTGTGATACAGAAGTGCCCATATACCTCAGTGGCTCTTTAAAATCCAAGCCAATGGAATCTTTTTCCAAACCAAATGCCTCGAGAGGCCTACTGAAGTACCTCCTGTAGCCTAGAAGTCTGCCACAAGAACCTGCCTTCCTCTTCTCCTAAAACTCTGCTGAACTTTGTTAATTCCTAACTGTCCATGAGCAAAATAGAAGACCAACCAATTACAGTAGCATTGCTGGAAGGGGAGCAAGAGAAACAGGCATACTGGGGAGAAAAACGTTGGGAACATAGGATCAAAGAAATCTGCCTTATATGAAGACAGACCATTGACCCTGTAGCTGTGTCTCAATATTACAGTACAGCAACAATTCAGTTCCTAAAACAGTGTTTCCAGCCATAACTAGAAATGCAGACAAATGAGCTCGTGATCTTTTCCATGTAAAGCATGTATATGAGTTTTGTCCTCCTCATGAAGGATATATTGGGTAGGAAAATCTCCGAGATTGATAACTTATATGGTGCTTAAGGTCAAAACGCATAGCTATCCTAGCATTCTGTTTTCTGGGCAAAATCTGCTTCATATTTTGTGACATCAAAATAGATCTATAAATGTTCTTAATGTCATGAGTCTTTATGTAATGAAAGCAAGAGGTCAGAATACCAACCAGTCACAATCACAATATGAGACACTGGGAAGTTTAGCTAACAGAAGAAGAGAAACAGGAACATAAAACTTGAGATGTCTAATGATAGAAGAGGCCAGAGATCCAAGAACAGATTTTTATCATAGAGCCTACCACTTGATGGGCCTTAGAGATAAGGTGCTTTATAAAATTTCAGTCATACTGGATTTGTTTATGCACATGCACACCAAAATATTTAGGAATGGTATTTGTTTCTTTGCTCATTGAAAGGAAAGCCAACGGTGTGCTTAGTTAGATGTATTTCTTTACAAATATTTCAATTTACTATATTATACAAATTGCAAGAGGAAAAGTCAGGTACCTATATGGCTTAATAATCTTCTGCCCGTAGCGCAAAGCACCTTCCCAGTCTTGTATGTACAGACAAACTCCCATGGCCTGATACATCATATGCAACATGTAAACATTACTCTCTGCAAACACAGAACCCATCTTGTCCAGACTGAGCTCACAAATCTCCTGCAGTTCACCTGGGGGTAAGCCAAGAGTTAAGGTACATGACAAATGAAAACTATATTTTCCAGGTTAGGTTTCTGAATATTATGTCCCGTCATTACTGCTTCAGCTGAAATTATAAGGATGTATACTCTGCGCCTTTTTGCTTTTTGTCCTTACAGACTAGCGTTTAAAGAGATTATTAATTGTAAATATGTAGCCTCCTAGCTAGGATCTTCTCTAAAGGCCTAGACTAGAGCAATTATGATGATGATGCTTCATATGACATTTGGCCTTTGAGGTGCTGCAAAGTTTCAGTTCATCTTTGCATGTTGTTTAAAATCTACCCAAAACAACGTGAAGCTGATAGTAGATAGACAGCAGGATTTTGATGGTATCAAATATTTTCTCTCTTGCTTGTTTTCATCCCAGGGAGATGGAAGATGCTTTCAATAAGGATGGATGGAAATAGCACACTATTTCCAATCTACCTGAGTTTGATGTCTTATGACAGCCCCATCCTGTTTCCAATACTGATCTGTACATTTTTTTAGCTTGTATGAACATTAATGAACATTTTTACCAAGCTTATTTATAATACACCTCATATATTAGCTTAAATGTTTAAATTATGGTTCCAATAGGCATGATGTATACATAAATTTTATATCTATATATCTATACATATACACACATACATGCACACACTTTTTGAGCTGGGGAGTACATTACAACATTCAAAGAACAACAACTGTTTTCTAATCTGTCCAGGAACCATGAATTAGGATGGCTTAACAATGCAGTTCAAATAAAATTCTTAAAAAGTTTCTATTTGAGAGCTGCAACCCAAGTTTGTGGAAAATCATTTTTTGGATATGCCTCAACAAGTGAGACTGCTAAATTGAACTGAAATTTCAGCTTTGCAGAAATGGACACAAGAAAGATAACACCAAAGGATATATTTGTAATGTTTGGCCCGCCTGAATTCCTCAATCACATTTCTGGCATATCTGATCATATCTCGCACAGCCTCCGTAGACGGAGGCTCATTCAGTTTACGGATTTCCAGTTTATCTTTGTCCTGAGGGAAGATTTATAAGAAAGTTACAAAGGCTATTCCAAAAACAAAAAGCAGATCCACAGGCAAACTGGCAGTAACTAAACTGATCAAAATGCTTAAGGCATCTTAAAACTTGGTTCCTTCTGGATGTATTGGCTAATTTCTATCAAACTGAAAGCCATGGACTAGCTACTGTGCTCGTGAGGAGACCTGAAAGGCCCTAGATTACAGAAGACTGACAAAGAAGCAAGTTAAAATTCATTCAATTTCAAAATGAGATCTGACTTGATTGAAAGGCTACAATTCCATCTATAAGACAAAAGTTGCTGAGAAAGTAAGAGAGTAGCTTCTGGTTTTAATTCATAAATCCCTCCATGGCTGGGGGTGAGGGATCTATGACCCTTGTACCCTTGGCTTCTGACCATTTCACCTACCTGATCTGAATTATGGAATGCTTTTGGAAAAGGGCATTGCATAGTAATAGAAATAAGTGCTGTTGTTAAGATACAATAGAAAGGGGAGCAGGCAGAAAATATGAAATGGAAACTTAACCTGGGTTTCAATCTCTCCTTAGCTCTAGCTGACCTCAAAAATCCCAAGTCTGTTTGGGAGTCTCAAGTTCTGCAGGCACTATAAAAATGCCAGATATTATAAGAATAGTGTTGTGATTATAGTCAGTCTACCAATCTAAGTAATAAAGCATATAATTAAATGGTTAAATTGGCTTACCTTTTCTTTAGTAAAACATTCCCTGCAATCACAGGTAAAGAAATAGGAATCTTTTAATCGATCATTCCTATCTTCTGTTGGATACAGTAAGTCAATGTAACTGGTAAAAATCTGAGAAAAGTAAAATGATATTTGTCTAACAGCACACAGCACACAGATTTTAATATAGTCCATTTTATACTAAACCTGCTGTACATGCTATGCATATGAAACTCCAATGACAAATATTTTTCAAAACTTCAGGACATAGTAAGCTTCCAGCCAATGTATGTTTCTCCCTTCGTGTAAATAAGTAAACAAACAGAGAGATTCAATGGACCCAAGAAAATCATAATTCCTAACTAGAGTTTGTTACTGGATTAACAGACATAAGGAGAGCCAGACTGTCCAATTTAGTACAGTGGTTAAGGTCAGTAGTGGGTTTCAATTTCGGTCGCTACCATTTCGCTCGTGGGCATGGGCGCGCTCATGCATGCGCACAACGCTTTTGCACATGTGCAGAAATGTCCTGGCAGGTGGGTGGAGCCTCCCGCTGCTGCCGCCACCAGTTCTCCCGAATCGGTAGAAACCCACCACTGCTGACCTAAAAACCAGGAGACTATGAGTTCTAGTCCCACTTTAGGCATGAAAGCTGGCTGGGTGACTTCGAGCCAGTCCCTCTCTCAGCCCAATGTCAACTCACAGGATTGTTATGGGGAAAATAGGAGGAAGAATGAGTATTAAGTATGTTTGCTCCCTTGAGTTACTTATAAAATAATAAAGGTTGAATAAAAATCTAATAAATGTAAACAAACAAACAAGCAAACCCTAGAAATAAATGCTGTACTAAGCAATCCTAACTTGATTGTTTAAAAAATAGCATTGGTAGAACATACTTTGGGGCACTGCATTATAGAAGGATCAAATAAAATGACCACCAAAAGCCATTTGTGGACAAATACAGCGAAACAAATGAAAGTTGCACATCTTAATTTAGCCTTCTCTTTTTTTTTCTTTAGTTCCTTCCATATATAAAATAGGATGTTGACGTCTTTTGCTTATTTCTATTATCATAGTCAGTTATAAAGTACCTATATTTTTTTCTAAAAGTTTCATAATAAAAAATACATTCACATATAAGAAAAACAAAATTAAAATGACCTTAATCCCATTTTGAATCTCTCACCTAAGAGAAAGTGTGATAAAACCAAGAAGGAAAGGCAAATATCTAACTGCTCCACCACAGATGCAAATTGTTCATTCTGCCTGCTCTTCTTTGTGTCCTTCACTTTCTCAGAGCATGCCTAAGGCAATGATGTTAGTTAACAGTTGCTTGTTTTATTCTACAGTGAGTGTATCTCGATTGCTTTTTCCAGGCACAAAACATGAAAGCCAATTTAAACATGCGTACTCCCCTTCCCCACACGCAGTGGAAGTTTTTTTGACAGGTTTCTCATGCAATAATCACATTGAACCAGAAGATGGAGGCATAGGCCATACCACCAAAGATTAATGAGTTAAGAGTTTAACTCTACTTAAGAATCTTTTCCAGAAATTCAATTAACATTCTCTCCATTTGACCTGTTAAAACTTTTCCTCTACAGCCCTTTTGTCTCCAAAACAGATATAAGGCAGGCATCCAAAGAGATCAGGGTCTTCCTGGATAACCCCATATTAGTCAGGAATGCAGTGAAGAGGTTCTAGCACCATTGCCATGGCAAACTCAGATGAGGATGAATATGCAGGAAGTAAGAAGTTACATTCCTAAAATACTTCTTTACTATGAGAAGGTGCCTATTTTTCTATTTATCCTGTTATTTCTGTTCTTTACATTTAAGTGCTTGAATTAGCAAGTAAAACTTAGTCCAAGTTTTGCAGCAATAAAATTCTGAAAGCATCTTAGAGTGCTGGAAAGCAACTGTATGCCCACTTAATCACATATGCTTTGCTAATGAATCCAGCAACTCCACACTGTCTTCTTTTGGTTAAACTGCACTTAGCCAAAATGTCCCACTCTTAGCAGTAGCTATCCAATCATATTGATGATTTGAGACAAAAAGTACAGGCTTTTTTTAAATTTAGGATTCAGAGAGAGAAATGGGAGAAAAGAACTGGGATTACCATTTTAGGCAGAACACTGAAAATAACCACAGTCAATCAAATCTCTAAAGATAAAGATGGAACTACATCTACATGGAGGGAAGTATGCAGTGGGGTACCCCAGGGTTCTGTCCTACGCCCAGTATTCTTAGCATAAACAATTTAAATGAGACGATAAAAGGGGAACTCATAAAATTTGCAGCAAGCTGGAGAATGGACAACATTTAGTATAGTATAGTATAGTATAGTATAGTATAGTATAGTATAGTATAGTATAGTATAGAATAGAATAAATAGAATAGAATAGAATAGAATAGAATAGAATAGAATAGAATAGAATAGAATAGAATAGAAGAGTTGGAAGGGACCTTGGAGGTCTTCTAGTCCAACCCCCTGCCCAGGCAGGAAACCCTACACCACTTCAGACAAATGGTTATCCATCATCTTTTTAAAATTTTCCAGTGTTGGGGCATTCACAACTTCTGCAGGCAAGTTGTTCCACTTATTAATTGTTCTGTCAGGAAATTTCTCCTTAGTTCTAAGTTGCTTCTCTCCTTGATTAGTTTCCACCCATTGCTTCTTGTTCTACCCTCAGGTGCTTTGGAGAATAGTTTGACTCCCTCTTCTTTGTGGCAACCCCTGGTTGAGAAGATTTGAGAAGATAGGCTCAAGATACACAAGGATCTTGGCAAACCTGTTGAACAAAATGCAATTCAGTGACAAGAAAAGTAAGATTTTACACTTAGGCAAGAACAACCAAACGCACAGATATAGAATAGGTGGTACCTGGGTTACCAGTAGTAACAGTAGGAGTCCTAGTGAACAACCATCTAAGTATGAGCCAGCAGTGTGCTGCAGCTGCCAAAAAAGCCAATGCAGTTCTAGGTTGTATCAACAGAGAGATATTATCAAGATCATGTGAAGTGTTAATACCATTATATACTGCACTGGTAAGACCACACTTGGAATATTGTGTCCAGTTTTGGTCACTGTGATACAAAAAGTTGTTGAGACTCTAGAAAGAGTGCAGAGAAGAGCAACAAAGATGATTAGGGAGCTTGAGGCTAAAACATATGACAAGCAGTTCTAGGAACTGGGAATCACTAGTCTAATTAAGGACTAAGAATGACATGATAGCAGTCTTCCAATACCTAAGGAGTGGTAACAGAGAAGAGGGGGTGTCAATCTATTCTCCAAACTCAGGGCACAATAAAAAGTAACAGATAGAAACTCATTAAGGAGAGATCCAACCTAGAACCAAGGAGATATTTCCTGTCAATGAGAAAAATTAATCAGTGGGAACGCTTGCTTCCAGAAGTTGTGGGTGCTCCATCACTGGAGATTTTTAAGAAGACATTGGATAGCAGGGTCTCCAGTTTAGGCAAGGAATTGGATTAGAAGAACTCCAAAGTCCCTTCCAGCTGTATTGTTCTCTTTTTTGTATTCCTCAAAATTTAGAGTCAATTATCTTCCAGCTGTACTTTAAAACTAGAAACCAGATTAAGCGAATGAGATTCCATAAACTTGATACTATTTATTTCAGCAATACTGCATGAACAAAACACTTGGCATTTCCCCTGTGCAACGTATTCGTTATACATTCCATATCAGCACATAAAAATTGCATATATTCAGTTACCTCATCTCCTGCTTCAATCTCTTGAACTGCTCTGACTTCAGCCACTGTCCCTTTATAGGTAACAATCACATTGGGGCAACAACTGTGGTTCATAAGTGCCACACTGAGAAAAACAGAGTTTTTTTTTAAAGAAACAAGCAATACTCCAATTTATGCAAAGATGTGAGATATATTTCTAACACTGGAAAAGGTTATGTGAAACGGACATAAAAATTTGCTTAATATTTAGAATATGTTGCCATTGCCAGTGATTATTTTAGAAAATGAAGTTTGTATACAATGTAGTTAAACGAATTAAAATCACAAGTTATTTTAAAGAAACGCAGTTCATTCAATGTGTGTTAACTTTCTCACTGAAGCCGCTGTACTAAAGAAATTTCACTGTGCCTGGTTTGGGTTGGGTGGCAAATTTGCAAACTTTTCAATATTCAGGTAGTCTTCAACTTGCAAAAGTTCATTTACTGACCGTTCAAAGTTACAACGGCACTGAAAAAAGCGACTTATGACCATTTTTCACAGTTACAACCTTTGAAACATCTCCAAGATCATGTGATCAAAATTCAGATGCTTGACAACTGGTTCGTTCTTATGACCGTTGTTGGGACCATTGTGTCCCAAGGTCATGTGACCACCTTTTGCAACCATCTGACAAGCAAAGTTGATGGGGAAGCCAGGTTCACTTAACAACTATGTTACTAACTATATCAACTCCAGTGATTCACTTAACAACTGTGGCAAGAAAGGTGGTAAAATGGGGCAAAACCAGGGGTGAAATCCAACAGGTTCTTACAGGTTCTGGAGAATTGGTAGTGGAAATTTTGAGTAGTTTGGAGAACTGGCAAATACCACCTCTGGTTGGCCCCAGAGTGGGGTGGAAATGGAGATTTTGCAATATCCCTCCCCCAGGAAGGGAGGGAATGGAGATTTTGCAGTATCCTTCCCCTGGAGTGGGGTGGGAATGGAGATTTTGCAATATCCTTCCCCTGCCATGCCTATCAAGCCACACCCACAGAACCATTAGGGGAAAAAAATGGATTTCATCCCTGGGCAAAACTCACTTAACAAATGTCTCACTTAGCAACAGAAATTTTGGGCTCAATTGTGGTCGTAAGTCATATCCAAGTGTTAATATATCACAGAAATGATTATTTTTTGGCAACACATTGTGTAGCAGAATATCAGTATAAGTCATAACAGAATTGATCATAGTTGAGCCACATGTCCCATATTCCAACTCTGAAAGGATAATTATGATTTTACATTAATTTAGTCATTAATTTGTAGTCTTCCTCATGGCCTATGTCCTGTTCTTCCTTCCTCCAAATTGCTAAAAATTGAGAAACAGGCAGTCATGTGACCACATTTGGGCACTTGGCAACCAGCTCACTTTTATGACTGACTGCAGCATCCTGTGATCAGACGCCCATGATTTGCTATGGGTTTTTTGCAGGTTTTGGCCAGTTTCCGGCAAAAGACACCCATTCAGAATAATGGGTTCACTTAATGACTGTGCCATTCACTTAACAATTGCATGACTACTGCATGGCTACTGCAAAAATATCAAAAAAATCAGGATCACCCATCTTAGATGCCTTGATTTACAACCTGATTTACAACTGAATGGTCAGATTTTCAGTCCCAACTGTACATCCCAAGCAGTGGTGAAATGTAAAATTTGTTACTACCAGTTCTGTGGACATGGCTTTGGGGGGGGGGGGGAGGGAGTTTGTTAATGTGACTGAGTGGGCGTGGCCAACTTTTTTTTTTTTTTTTACTTTTAAAACCATTTTTTCTACAACCTCTTCGGCAAAGTGGTTGTAGAAAAAAATGCTTTTAAAAGCCTTTGATGATCCCAGCTGAGCCGCGCGATCATCAGAGGCTTTTTTTTTTTACTTTTAAAAGCATTTTTTCGGCCAAAGAGATTGTAGAAAAAATGCTTTTAAAAATAATTTTAAAAAAGCCTCTGATGATCGCACGGCTCAGCTGGGCATGGGGGGGGCAGGGATTTTTGCTACTGGTTCTCCGAACCACCCGTCGCCCTCGCTACCGGTTCGGACGATCCGGTCCAAACCGGGAGCATTTCACCCCTGGTCCCAAGCACCAACAGGTAGTCCAAGACTATCTAACGTGTACCTCAACACTATATAAGCTAAGCAAATAAAAGGGGAAACACATTCGATTTCCTCCATGGGTCAGTTGGCAAACTGGACCTCTTGTTTCTCTGTTTCTTTTTGACATTTCAGCATCTTCATTTTCTATGGGATTCACATACATGTTCCATATGTATCAACTCAATTATCTCCCAACCATATAAATATTAAAAAGCTGTCAACAGTCATAATGTAGGGCAAAATCACCTATCTTAATTTACAATGGGCCTCATGAATCTAATACCTAAAAGCCTTCTTAATAATGGTGAGGATTTTTAACTAAAGAGACCTTGGCGAATCCCTGTGCATGCAAAATTTATGTTTTGCCTTTAAAGTGTTTGATGCTTCTTTTGCATCTATTCACAAGTTTAAGAGATGGGTTCTCAGAGGTCCAAAGAAATCAAATGTTATGTCTTTAACATCACAGCTTTCTCTCTACATAGGTAGACTACTACCATAAAAGATGGTAATACATCATATGAGACCATTTAATCTATTATGGTTTATATCAGGTTTTTGTAAACTGAGTCTCTCCAAGTTCTTCTGATTCCCAACCTTT
Source organism: Arizona elegans (assembly GCA_022577455.1). Taxonomy (NCBI): domain Eukaryota; kingdom Metazoa; phylum Chordata; class Lepidosauria; order Squamata; family Colubridae; genus Arizona; species Arizona elegans. The sequence continues at coordinate 288,794,398 of JAKOOJ010000001.1, forward strand.
GGCCAGTTTCTCAAGCAAAGGTCTCTGGTGGAGCTATTGCCAGTGGAAGTAGACAGTACTAAGTTAGAGAAGTAAGTTATTTTACTTTGCCTAACCTAACTTAATGCAAGTTCTTCTGTTCAGCAGTCATTCCTAATTCAGAAGCAGAGATGCTACCTAGAAAATCTGGTTTTGGGGTTGAACATGGAGTAGTTGAGAATGGTGTGTGAAGTACAAGTTGGAATAAGGACTGGCTCAAGTCTGTAAACAAGCTAGAGATTTTTTTAAACATTTGTTATTGGAAACAACATTAATACATTGGGGAAAAGAATACAGTACTATTTCTCAAACACCTACTCGGGAAATATTGCTGATCCCAAGTGTGAAAGTTCTTCATCTTCAATTGTGAAACCATTGCAGTTAACCTGAGAGAAGAGGGAAAACAGACACACTCAGATCTTAGAAATAAAAAAAAATCCATCAGCTTACTTAGCTCTGCATGGTGGTTGACCCCATTCATCTGTACCATGCTGATTAATCTGATTATAACACTGCTTATTCTTAATTAAGTCTTGCTGTTGAACTACCAGGATTACATAAGGGAGTTTATGCGAAGTTTATTTATAATCTAATTTTGCCTGAAAAATTAGAACTGCATAGCCTAGCTGGGGCAGACCAAACCACACAATTACCATAAAAGATGGAAGGCTGGGAGAAATTTTAAAAAAATCTCAGTCACAGTCAGTCAGTCAGTCATAACATTTAAATAAAAAAAAAAAGAATCTGAATGATAACAATCCTGAAAAACATGAAAGAAAGTTATTCCTACTTTAAATTGTTTAACAAATAATCAAAGTATATTTTCTTTCTTTGGGGAAAGAAATTCAGTCTCAATGCAACTCTTCATTTAAGTATGTTGCATTCTATCCCATAATTCCCCAACAGAATTCCTTGAAACATAACACGTGCACCTGATGTGGTTTTGGTATTGACTTGTTTCCAAAAGAAGGGATTTGAAATTTAATATGCCCATGTATTTTTTATATATACAATACAAGAGGAAGCAATCTGTAAAAAAAGTATCTTTGCAGTATTGAAGAATTAGTGCAATCACAGTCCACACTGAAGGACTGCCAAGAAACAATTGCAGTTGTTTTGTACCTATGCAATCATGCTTCCTAACCCCCTTTTATCATCATCTACCTTACCTGTCCAAAAAGTACCACCAGAGCTTCATTGTCAGGGTATTCTATGTGCTTTGAATAAAAGTGGTGAAGAGCAGAGATATCATTTTGAATCAGCTCCTTCTTTTCATTGTCAAGCTTATCAAGATCTATGAAGCAAAGGACATTTTTAACACCACAATGATCACTTGTTGTCAACAGTAAACTTAAGCTCAAGATATTATACACTCTATGGAAAGAAAATGTACTGTTCTTTTCCTGAAATAGACAATGTTACTCCAATCTTTCCCTTGTCCAGGATTTGTGAACATGAGTAATTACCAGCAAAAATGTTAATAACCAGGACATTTTAACTCTGTATATGAGTGTGCATGCATGTAGCTTTGAATCAGTCGTAACTCCTTGTGAATGCCTAAACAAGTTTTCTTGGCAAGATTTCAGAAATGGTTTGCAGCTGCATTTCTTCCTTGGGTTGAGAGAGTGTGATTGACCCAAAATCACCCAACTGGCTTTGCCCCTAAGATGGGATTGGAGCTCACAATCTCTAAACTGGTGATTTAACCAAACTAGCCCTCAACCTTCAATCATGGGGGGTGGGGAATTAACAACCAAATTTTTTGCTAAGCCTATAATAAAATTAATTCTCTTCATTTTAAGCTGATACCAATGATGTGGTATCCTAAGTGAATAATCCTGTTTCACTAAAGCAAGAGAATTCAAAAGGAAAACAAATTTTAACATTGCTTAGATTTTAAAATTCAGGACTTGAAAGTGATTGAAAACCACATGTCAAAAATGTCTTCAATTGGGCAAAAAATTACATGCCTAATAACCTGTTGCTGTTTTTTTCAAACTGTGATTAAAAAAGAAAGCATCTTGAGAGGCGCCATCTGAGAAGATATCTATTAAAGTAGTTCTAAATGTCTAAATGAGTAAAGCTAGAAGTAAAAATATTTCATTTTGAACAATTACTTGTTAAGCCAAATTTATGTTATAATATATGTGAGTAACATTTAAAGTATTTGCATTGTATTCTTTTCCCACAGGGATATCTTTATTTAACACAAAGTGAAAGTGAAAATGCTTCAACTGAGTGAAGGTCTAACTGTTCCCCCAAATGAATCTGACCCAAATTCATAATCTGACTGTCCGAGCTTCCCTTGAACCCCTGAGTGGGATTTTTTAATTCTCCAGATCAGGCAACAGTTTATCAATTGATCAAAGGGCCAACTCTTCCAGCTTGCTTTGTCCTCTTTTACAGTTGCTTTATTTCTCTGTCTGCCATGGGGCAATATGGGGGAGCTGTTTTCTCTCTGTGTCTCTCACATACACATACACATATACCATGGAACGTACAATTTGAATATTAATAAGTGCTTTAGCACAGGCTTCTGAGCACTGCCAGAGTTTTAAGTATTATCTGGCAGCCATTCATTAGCAAGCATATGATAGTTCCAACTCCATGTTAGTGCTTTTTTATTTATTGTTTCAATTTATATAGCTACGCATTTCAGATTCTTGACTTTGGGTGGCTTACAAATTAAAAACTACAACTAAATGAAGTGCAATCTTGAAAAATATAAAAAGCACATGAAACCATCTAAAAGGCTAAGTAACAGAATCCATAGCCAAGGTCTAAAACAACTAATCTAAACTCAACACAACCACTGTACAGGCTCTACTGCACCTCCAGATCCCCAAACCTGGTGGCACAGACACATCTCTTCTCTCCATTTGACCTGTTCTACCTGACCAGTTAGATTCTTCCTGGAGTCCCAGGTAATAGACCTCAAGGCATTCCCCTTCTGTTGTACCTAATGGGATGGGTAGATGTAATTGGGGGGAGGGGTTACTCCTCAAATAACCCAGTCCTGTGCTATGAAGGATATTACAGGTCATCACCACCACCTTGAATCATATGCAGAAGGGTTCAAGAAGAAATTGGTCAGACAATAAGAACTAGTGAAAAGTTGGGGGATTTTGTCTTTGACAAATACAGCATAGTGTGTTAATTTCTAGGTTCTTGCTGCTTGACAATAAACACACCCTATTTTCTTTGTTTCATGGTCTTGCCACGGTATGTTATTGAACATGTCCATGTGCACTTGACCTGGCTTAGCAAACCTATAATAAATTGTGTGGAGACTGAAGTACAACAAAAAATAAACTCATCTTGTCTTACAAGGCCAAGTGAGAAGACAGAGGAAAATGAAAGCCATAAATATTCAGAAGTTCCCTTACTGATTTTTCTCCAACAATACCACTACCACATACATAAAGAGTTAATCACACTTATTTCCTTAGTTTACTTAAGGGATATCTGGAAAGTGGAAATCATGAAGGACGTATCAGAGCTAGGTGGCAATGATATACAACAAATACTAGTGGACCTTACAATTAGAGACACTATCAAAAAACAGTACCATCTCTAATTTTATGACTTGTGGTAACAAAACTGGCTGTTTAAATTTTTATAACAGTAATAGCCACAAAAGTTACCCTCGGCCAAGAATATTGTTTGACAAATAGAAATGACATAATTAATAAGATGGAATTTTAATTATCTTTCACAAAGTTATAACATCTGGGAGAATCATCTGGGAGGGTAGGTCAGGGGAAGGGGTTACTCTACTCCTCATTGGGTCTGTTCAAACCATCCTAACAAGTCATAGTTTAAGCACAGTTTGTTTAAAAGCCATAACTGATTTGGGCTCACTCTAAACAATGGTTAACAATCTAAAATGGAGGCATTTATATTTAATGCTATGCCAAAATCAAAGAGATCAGCAATATAATTTTGCTTGTTGGATTACTTCAACTATTGATTAGATCCAGATATCCAACTGTAGATGAGAGTCAAGAGAAAATGACTTTCCCTTTATACTTTTTCCCATCAGCCCACAGAGATGCTTTAACATGCTTCAAGGATCAGGAAATCTTGCTAAGTGGAGGGGAGACTGAGCCCATGGCCATCCTCAAAGGGGACAAGAGGGGACCAAGTCACGCAAAAGCTAAAACTTGTGTCATCTTTCATGGATACTGTCATTTTGGATTGCCATAGATGGTTGTGGATAGCCACCAAGTGGAAAGGGGGAGATGATAGAAAATAGGCAGCAGTTCATATTCATCTGCTCCATATTCAGAAGATGCTTCTGCCAATATTTCAAATATCCAGGCAGCAGGGCCTGGAGGTAGCTTCTTGCAAAAACTGGCAAGAAGAGGATAACCAGAATTCAGTTATTCCCTGCTCCTCACCACTGTCTACTTCCAATCCATAACAGATACAAAGCGAGTATATACATAGAAAAATTAGTAAGCCTTTTTCTTTCTGAAAAGCCTTTTGAAAATCAACATACTGTTTCCTTTATTTTTACTTACGGGATTCAAATTCTTTTATAGAAAGGAGTTTCTCTGACTCAGTCCTTTCCAGGTGTGTTTTCTGGTAACGGTGCAAAAAAAGGAGGGAAGAGGGAGAGAAAATGACTTGTTGAAAAACCTCCAAAATATTTCTTCGGCTATTTGCAATTGTCGCTTGTAACAATCATCCTGTAAAGACTGCAGAGGAGGAGATGAACAGCTTTTCAGGTTTACCTGTCAAGACCTCTTACAATATATAAGCCATCAAGAGACTCACGCTGGAATTTGCATACATACATATAGGAGGAATGATTGAAAAACTCTCCCTTGTTTTAGTTGCAAATTTGCAAAAAAATAAAACAAAAAAAATACCCCAGCTAAGAATAGCAAGCAGTCAGAAGGCAGACTTTGCTTTGAGGAAAGTGAATAATCTCAATGTTGACAAGAGTTCAAAAGCAACACTCCAGCATTGGCCTAAGGCCGCTCCTTTGTAATCTTGGCCATTAAATGTGAGTTTGCAGGTGGCCCAACAGCTGAGGTTTGGAGACTTTAGTTTGCATATTTAGTTTTCATATTCCATGTAGGGCCCCCTTCCATTCCCTGCAAGCTATAAAAGCCCAAATTTATTCCAATGACTTTTCATCATTACACATCTAATTTTGCTTGTGGGTCACCAGTAGACTATGCTTTAATTTGAAAAAGGGAAAGGGAGAAAGAGAAAAGAAAGAAGCAGAGAAGGAGGGAACTGGTCAGATTAACCTGCCAGCAGGCCTTCAGCATCTTTTCTCTATACTCTACCTGGATTGTTCTTGTCAGATTAGCAATTCTCGGGCATATAGATTTTCTTCAAAGGCCATTGTTTAGGAAATTTAATTTTTCTTTTAATGGCAAAGACGGGCACACTGGAGAAGTGCAAGAGCTATACAATATAGTTACTTAGAAATGTGCAAGCAAATTCTCCCTGTGAACAAATTCTGAGGCATGCTTCTCACCAATCCAAGAATTATATAGGAAGGACTGTCCAGGTATTTTGATGCCGATGGGGTTATTTCTAATGCTCTGTGCTCTCTCTTATCTCTCTTCTACTAAGCTGCTATCCTTGCATGGTAAAGATATACCCATTCATGCAGTTATCTTGAAACCAAGGAAGAAGGTACCTATTCAAGGCATATTTTGATATAATACTTTTTTCACATTGGATTAAGTTTTTCTGAACTGTTTGCTTTTGAGCAAATTTCAGTGGGTTAAAGCCAAACTGAGTCACTCCATGGCAACATATCCATTAATCCTAAAGCAAATTAAGCATGTGCTGGCTAATTTAGGCCCCATTAGTGTCACAATATTCCAATTGTTTCATCTTTGTTAAGCCACCCTGATATAGGATGTGACTCATCAATGGATGTATAAAACTCAGAAGATTTTACTATATGTCTGATCTGTAAAGAAAAGGAAAATTTCCAAGTTATATAAAATATGACCGATGGAGCAGTGAAAATCACCTAGCAAATAGTTAGTATAAAGGTCTCTAGGGATTTTTCCCCCCTTCTTCTCTTTCCAAATATAAAGCAGCTCTTCTAGAATTAAACTCATTCATCTGCTAGACTATTATTTTTACTGATCTAATCAAACTGAGCTTCATATCTACCTTTTATTCTATTTTCTCAAATCTTCTCTCTACGTTCTGTTTTAAAACCAAGCTATGATGTCTCAGCTAGCAATGACAAGTTGTCACAAAGGTCATTTCAAAGACCTCCACTTTCCTAGTGAAAATAGTTATCTTTACCTTGGGGAACATGTTTCTCAATAACTCATGTATTTTAACTGATGGAAAAATAAAAAAAAAGCATGCTTCCAAACAACTGGATTTGTAGAGAAACTGACTACAGCAGGCTCAAAATTTCAACTGCATGACTAAAGCAGGTACTCTCAAACCCAGATTCATGTTTTATGAAATCCTGTAAGGGCAATAGGAGGCAACTTGGCAGACAGGAAAGACAGAGATTATTTCAAGATGCAACATTTTAAAATATTCTTAAGTAATGTATTATTCAGAGGTGCAGCAAAGAACTATCAATAGTTATAGGCAAGAAGTTAGGAAATAAATTTTGCAGAGATCTGTTATTGACAGACTTATTTTCTTCTTTCCTATCCATCTAGACAAAGCAAGGCAAAACAAATATTTCAGATCAGCTCACCTGCTTGGCAAGAATCCTTGCTGTGAGTCTGACTGTCTCAGAAGGATTCCAGTTCTGTCCAAATACGCACATGGCAGAACACTCCAATTTGTGCAATGGCCAATCTTGTTTCTAAAGAATTAAACATACAATTTGAAAATGCACAAAATTTGTTTTCCTCACAATGAAAAGATAGCACCAGAAAAAAAAATTAAACTTGAAGGTAAAGATATCCTCTTTTCTGACATGAATTCATATGTATTGGTAAGATTCGTAATACTTAAAAGAACATAGAGTCTATCTGTAATACAGTAATTGAAAGAACTGATCTGGGTTAGAGTGGGAAATGTCATTGACCATTGCCTACTTCTTCCATTCCCATGAATAGAAACCAAATTATGATCTCCATTGCTGGTTCTATGAAATGATTGTTTTTGCTACAAATTACACAACAAAGAACTGAAGCAAATCTTGGATGATCTCTTAAAATCCTATTCTCCAGAAACTATTTCCCAGTGATCTCCACTTATATTTGCCAAAGAAGTAATCAGCAGAGATTAAAGCTAAAAAAAACCCATATTCAAAGTTCCTGAATATTTGTATGTGAGATACATGAGAGAGAAAACACTGTCGAGGAGTTGCTGACTTTTATGAGGTAGAAAATAATCTTCAAACAATTAATCAACAGCCTTATTTTACTAGCACACATAGGCATAGAAAATGCCCAGTTAAGACAGATGCAAAATTGACAATGCCAATATGTCCTTCCAACATCCCCTTCTGACCCCTTTATTCTTTAAGCATAGTTAATTAAATTTTTTCCTCAGGCTGAATCCAACTGAGTTATATGAACTAGTAAGGTGGTTAAAGGGACAAGATATAGATGAATTGTGCAAAACAAGATAAAAGGCAGGAACATTGCAGGAATATGGGAGCAGTGTCTGCATAATATCTGGCACGGAAGCATTCTAACAGAGATCTTTTTAGTGATCACAGCAGGATCACATTTAACATTCTTTTCCACCATTCCTCTAAGCTGTTTGATTGATAGCAGGCAGCGTTGTTCTAGCCAACTCTCTAATGCTGTAACGATACTCCAGATTCAAGAGGGGAAAAAAACAGGGCAGCCAATATTTCTCTCTGATTTAAGGATTACAATCAGAAAACTTCTGGAAAGGACATCTGCCTTTTAAAAATGGAAGGGGAAACATGAATTGTCTCTGCTGGGGTGTTCGGAATGACTCCCATCTGCTAAGAATGTACTGAACAGAACTTTATAGAAAGTTATCTCTCTCGCACACAGAAAAAATCAAGTTCTCCAAAGCTGAAATGTGGCTACCTCGATATCTCCTTTCAAAGTCTCCTATGCATTTTAGATTACTCAGAGGCATCAAGACCAAAGGAAAAGTAACCAAAACCCAAAATAAATAATACATAAAAAGTAGGGGAGAGAATTAAAAAAAAAACCTCTGATTGTGAACCTCACCAATCTAGGTCACATTGGTGTTACAAGTCAAAGTTGGAAGTAGTGACTGAAGGCAGCAAGGGCCTGGATGGGAAGAACCAAAGTAAAGTCGAACCCAAAAGAGATGGGTTGTTGTTTACTTATTGAGGTCAAATAGAATAAACAGTGGGAGAAATAACAGTGAATATAGCAGAGATGAGCTTTAGAATTTATTTATTTTTCACTTTTTTGGATCATCCATCTTCCTCAGAGAGGGACTCTGGGCAGTGTACAATAAAATGTTGAAATATAAAAACAGTATATAAAAGTTAAAGATTTAGAAGGTGTCAAGGATGATTAAACATGGTTAAATTTAATTAAAAGGTGAAGGGAGGGCTTTCAGGGCACTAGCCATCTCCTCTGGGATCTCCACGCAAGGTGGCAGAGCCATATTTTGAGTTGGACCTGTTTCACCTCTGGAGGAAGAAGATTCCAAAGGGCGGGAACAGTGGCAAAGAAGACTCTTTCTGGATCTGTAGTTTGGAGTTCTTTCATTGACAGGGTCTGCAACATACTTTCCCTGCCTGACTAGATGGGATGGGCTGATATAATGGGACAAAAACAAGAAGACTTATTTTCAGTGCTGCTCATCAGTTTCTGAAGTGGAAACGTAACAGAGAAAAGTAGATCTAAAATTCTTTAACCTGAAACATATTATAATTAATAAGGTTTGGCAAATTATCTGGACTTGATTGGGGAACTGGTTATTTTGGAAAGCTGTTAAAAGACCAGCTATTATAAATTATATACCATAGTACAATGGAAATCATTGTGAAACCACTTAAGTTATAAAAATTGCCACATCCAAAAAGTAAAATTTCATGAAACATATATATATATATATATATATATATATATATATATATATATATATATATATATATATATATATATATATATAATATGTAGGTCTTTGGTTATTCGGGTCTTCTCCCACATAAAATTGGAAGTGTCTTGGCAATGTTTCGACGAAGTCTCATTCGTCATCTTCAGGCTGGTGTTCTCGGCTTCGTGATTCCAGGAGCAATGTGAGATCGCAGCTGTCTCTTCCTTTTAACAGCTAGTGGGGGTGTGAGCTGATTGGGTGGGGACTTGGCTGTGTTCTGATTGGGTGGAGGTGTGTTCTGATTGGTTAGGGGCTTGGCTGTGCTCTGATTGGATGGGGGGTTGGTTGTGCTCTGATAAAAAGGCACCACAGACAGAATAAGCAAAATCCTCCACAAACATAATATCAAGACAACATTCTGCACAAACCGAAAAATATCCACCATCCTAAGGAACCCCAAAAACAAAATTGAGTTAGAAAATCAAGGAGTATATGAAATCCCATGCACTGCCTGTCCCACCACATACATCGGACAAACCAACAGACGAATAAGTGCACGCATAGAAGAACACAAGAACTCAGTCAGAAAAGAGGAACCAACTTATTCCCTGGTCCAACACCTTAAAGCCACAGGACATGATATTGACTTTAAAAAGACCAGAACTATCGCCAAAACTAAACACTTTAATAACAGAATAATCAGAGAAGCCATTGAGATAGAAAAACGCCCACACAGCATGAACAAACGAGACGATACCTCCCACCTACCAGCCATTTGGAAACCTGCCCTTATTGACAAACGAGTCCCTAACACGACAAATGACACCAGACCCACACTCACGAGAGCCACACAGGATGTCACCACCACACATACACGCAGAAAGCAGACTCAAACCCACACTGATAATGAGCCACGACCAAGGACCAGAAGCCAGACCGCAGCTGCATCATTAGCCACTTTAAACCCCTCCAATCCATATATGAAGCAGACTGACACCCACCATGAAGAGCTCGCACGGCCACAAACACGAAGCCAAACAACAACGCAGCTCACCAGCTAAAACCCCCCTGCAACTCAGACTAAGCTGAGCACAACCAAGCCCCCACCCAAACAGAACACATCCCCATCCAATCAGAGCACAACCAACCCCCCATCCAATCAGAGCACAGCCAAGCCCCTAACTAATCAGAACAGACCTCCACCCAATCAGAACACAGCCAATTCCCCCCCAATCAGCTCACACCCCCACTAGCAGTTAAAAGGAAGAGACAGCTGCGATCTCACATTGCTCCTGGAAGCACGAAGCCGAGAACACCAGCCTGAAGATGACGAATGAGACTTCGTCGAAACGTCACCAAGACACTTCCAATTTTACGTGGGAGAAGACCCGAATAACCAAAGACCTACATACAAACACCCACGAAAACCTGAGAAAACAAATATATATATAGTTTAAACAAGTACTCAAGGCAGCTTACAAAATTCAAAAAGAAAAGACAATCCAAAAACTATGTATATCATAGTTAATGTTAAATTTAACTGATAGCTTTAAATTAAAATCCTGGTGAAACAGACACTTTTAAACATATTTTTCTACCTTCTAGTGAGGGAATGTAGTCCATATCTTAAAAGCAATCCATACAGCCTGAGATACTAACTACCATTCCTGGAGCAAGAAGGTCTTGCAATGACCTAGACTACAGTTATCCTCCCTAGACTCAAGTCAACAGCACAATCTGAACAGGATGAAAATATGACTTTAATTTAAGATAGCTGTATAAACTAGAAATGCAGCTGCAAACAAATTTAATTTGGGGGCCTTTCCCTTTGAATTGCAAGGGACAAGATCTGTGACATCATATCATCACCAGGTTTGGCAGGATTGAACTCCCAGACTCAATTTCTTCTATTTCTACAACTGGGGATAAAAAGGGTGCTAATCCTAAAAATAGGGGGGAAATGCCCATTCTATGGTGCTTTTTTAAAGAAAAGGAGATACCTGCTCTGTTTCCACCAAGACTCAGATACAAGGAAAGCACAATGTTTTGCTTCATAATTATTCACTGTGCTCATAACCATTAAACATGGTGCCTCGGTGGTGCAGCGGACTAAAGTGCTGTTAAGTGCTAGCACTTAGCTGCCAGCTGCCTGCAATTCGTGCAAGTTCGAATCTCACCAGGCTCAAGGTTGACTCAGCCTTCCATCCTTTCGAGGTAGGTAAATTGAGGACCCGGATTGTGGGAGCAATAAGTCAACTTTGTATAGAACAACACTGCTTAGGGGCCCCCGAAAGCCCTAATAAGCAGGTATATACAAAAAAGTATGCAGGCTATTTCTATAATGCATTGTAAGCTGCCCTGAGTCTACAGAGAAGGGCGGCATATACATTGGACTAATAAATAAATAAACATAAATTAACTGACTCCAAGCCATAACCTTATAAACTACTTTCTTTAAACTTGATATAGCTCTTACGCATATTATAGCCTAGCACAGTGATGCCAACCTTTTTGGCACCGAGTGCCCAAACCGGAACTCACGGACATGCGTATGCACACATGTGCACCGGAGCACCGGAAACCCGAAAACCAGTAGGCCAGTGCGCATGCGTGCGACGGCCAGCTGGTCTTTGGATTTCTGGAGCACACATGCACACCGGCCAGCTGGTCTTCGGGTTTACGGCACTCTGGTGAGTGCAAAGACCAGCTGGCTGGCGTGCATGTGCATGCCGGAAACCCAAAGACCAGGTGGCGACAGTGCGCATGCCCACAGAGAGGGCTCTGTGTGCCACCTCTGGCACACGTGCCATAGGTTTGCCATCTCATATTTCTGAGCTCAGAATATAGATAATCAAGATTTTTGAAACTATAGTTTGTTTGTTTGTTTGTTTTAATTTGATTTATATGCCGCCCTTCTCCGGAGACTCAGGGCGGCTTACAATGCGTTAAGCAATAGCCTTCATACTTTTGTATATTTATAAAGTCAGTTTATTGCCCCCACAAACCGGGTCCTCATTTTACCTACCTTAGAAAGGATGGAAGGCTGAGTCAACCTTGAGCCTGGCGAGATTCGAACCTGCAGTAATTGCAGGCAGCTGGTCTTAATAACAGGGTGCTTATACTACAAAGTATAAGCACTGTACTACCAAGGCTCTTAGTAAATAAAGCCATGCAATATCCATTATATCTGGAGGGAGGCCATCATGAAATTATTATATGATTGCACATCTTAAGGATTCAAATAAATCTTAAATCTTAATCTGCTTTCAGCTTTTAAGTGTCCAAAAATCTTGGTGGAAGAATCTTCCTTCTTGGAAGACAGTTTACAGGCTTGCTTTGTGGTAAGAGCCGGAGTGCTAAACCAGGAGCAAGGTAATTAATCATCCACATTACTATTGAAGATTCAGCCAGATTCCCCAGAGGTACATAATTTATTCAGAATAATTACAAGCTGAGAAGGGATTCCAAATAGCAATACATACACAAAAAATAATCTATTGAAAAATCATAGGAGGAATAAAAGATACACAATTTTCCCCCTTTCCCTCATCCCCTCCCACACACCCCGTAAAACATGGAAGATGAACAAACCAACAGTAGCTCAAAATGAACCACAATGTATATTTATGACTATTCAGAACAAGAACTCTACAAACCCTAAAGCATCCAAACAACCCCCCTCAAAATGAAATTAGGAATAAAGGCATGTATTTATACAAAGAACAGAAATAGACGCTCCCTACAAATAGGAAAAAGAAGCATTTTCAGCATGCTCAACCTCAAAAAAATGTGGGGTTGTTGTTTGTTTCAAATAAATTATGAGATTTATAGAGTGTCCTGGCCTGACCAGGACAATTATGGCTTCAGGTGGGTTTTTCTTCAAGAAAAAGGAATTTCAGCAAAACAGCAGATTCCCCAAAAGTACTTAATTTACTTCTGCCTTTGATCGTGGTGAGCTGGCACTAGCGCTAAAAGGGACCAGGCCATAATAACACCACATGGTGGGGACGCTGTCAGAGCGTGTTCTGGTACAGAGCATTAAAGCTGGGAATGGAATTAATCTACGGTGTTCAAACAAACCAGAAGACATGGCTATTCAGGGTTTATGAAGTAGATTGGTTTTAAATGACTTGTAAGTCCAGTTGAAAGAATACTCAAATTTAGAAGAGAACTTGAAATAATTTTTATTTCAGATGATTTCAAATATAAAATGTTATTTCATTTCCAAACACTGCTATTATACTATTCATTGTGAAACTATATTCATCTCCCCATATTATAAAGCTATCAAGAAAAATATGCCTGTGACTCTTTCATGCCCCTTCATGCAATTCACAATGAAATCATGAGCACAGGAAAAATATGGATAGTCAACAGTTTTAATCCACTCAATTCCTAATTTGTCTTGGTTCAGGCCATTTAATTCTGTTGCACACCTACCAATGAGAGCAGAATTACTTTTTCTGAGGTATTTACAGCTGTACTGCTGGACAATTGCAGTAAATGAAAGTTTTATCAAACCAATACCCAGAAACCTTCCAGACAGTAAAATAAATAAGAAGCATGCAGGTTCCCAAAAGTAAGTCAGCTTATCTGCAGTATTTAAAAACAGACAATATCCAAAAAGCATTACCTCAGTTTTGGTGATTTAACAACAGCAAAAAAAAAAAAAAAATTCACAGAGTGTGAACAGCAAATCTAATAAGGATAACAAATTTTTCTCACTTTTAGTCAATTCTGAATAGGTCAGCTTGGACTCAGTTCTAGATAGACTCAGAAAGAATCTATCAGAAAGAGGAGAGAAGAGATGATGGCCTTGGCCTAATTTCAAAAGCCTTTTGCAAACCACCTATTCAGACTCAAGAAAGAATGGCATCGCTCTTCCTTGACAGTCATATTAGATGGCAAAAAAAAAAGGAAGGTAGAAAAGAAAGTGTTAAAAAAAAGACTGACATTGTCTGGGAGTGTGATAACCAAGAAGTAAGGCTATTATGGTGGTGAATCTTTTGTCATGATACTGTCTCCTAATCTTCAGATAATAAACAAATTATATATTTGTCAAAGCATTTGCAATCACTCTTGTCCTCAGTATCTTTAAATTTTAATATATTTTAGCTTCCCCAAATAGTTTAATTTCTCTATAGGCTAACAATTTATTATTATGTTTATCATTTTACTTTCTATCCTTAAAATATTCTACTGTCAGTTTTGCTTCTGCGCATCATACTATTCTGGCCCAAAATGAAGAAAAGCAAAGTTTGCTTCTGTTTCTTATTCTCTGTTAGTTCAAGAGGAGAAAAGATACATAGAACCCACTTCATTCATTAAAAGTAGCAATAAAGCATCTTAGTATATGAACAAGGATTACAAAAGTATCGATCTATATAGCAATCTTTCTAGGGTAAAACTGGCTATGATCATATAATTTTGCCTGATTCAATTCCATTTTCATATGATTCCTTAGGATTTCTTAGATCTTACTTTCCTGACATATAACCATATACCAATGTAAATTAATTCCAAACTGACTCCATAGATTAGTTTAAATCTGGAATATAAACAGAAATCTTCAATGTGGCAGTGGAAATCCACACACAACAATTATGTAGGAAAGCTCTAAACTGAAAAACACTTTTAACTTATGGTTTAAAAACCCTATTTTGTGCACAAAAGCTTTGTAAGTGGTAATAAATATTCAAAATTAGCCTAATAGTACTTTCTCTGCCCCTGTAATATAAGTATAAAACTACCTAGCCAGGCACAGTTGGTTTGTAAACACACACTATTATTATTAGCAGCAATGAAGTACATTTGCAAACAGATTCTCCCACCCACTCACACATCACCCCCACACACCAAAGCTAAATCTAGTCTTTATTTCTGATTGCTCAGATAGGCATAAGCTTCCTCATCGGCTTAGTGAAATAACGTTAAACCATCTGGTTCCCTAAAAGTAGGCAGAAGCTTTTGAAGCAATTAGGGCCATGTAGCAGTCAACTAATCTAATGGCTCAGCAGTCCTATGATCTAGCACAGCTGATCCTCAGTGACCTGTTATGGCAGTGTTTTTCAACCTTGGCAACTTTTAAGCTGTGT
Organism: Arizona elegans; assembly: GCA_022577455.1. Taxonomy (NCBI): domain Eukaryota; kingdom Metazoa; phylum Chordata; class Lepidosauria; order Squamata; family Colubridae; genus Arizona; species Arizona elegans. The sequence continues at coordinate 288,809,517 of JAKOOJ010000001.1, forward strand.
GGACTTCAACTCCCAGAATTCCCTTGCTGGCTGGGGAATTCTGGGAGTTGAAGTCCACTCAACTTAAAGTAGCCAAGGTGGAGAAATACTGCATTCTGGCAATTTCCAAATTCCTAGAATGGTTCAGGTCTTGATTTAGTTCCAACCAGGCCGAATGATCAACAGTGTCCCCTTACTTCCCCCTGCAGCCTTTCTTTGTGCTACACTGAAGTTTTCAATCCCTGTTTCCCTCTACCTGGAAATTATTATCTGACATAAAGACATTCAGAAACACAGCATTAAAAAAAAAAATCAACATTTAGGTTACTCACCTGGCATTCCACATTGCAGTAAAAAGCCTGCTTGCATTTTCCACACCGGGACAATCCTTCTTTCCTAAACAGAGGAAAGTATAAAATGGTCACACTTTCTTTACGACAATAGCAGCCTTTAGTACTGCAGCATGCAAAAAAAGGACAAAGGCAGACTCATAGTTACATATAACAATCATCATTATTATAAAAAGTTGCCAAGATGAGCTTTATTCTCCAGACCAGGGTGGGCAGTTTTTGGCTCATGGGCATCACTCTGCCAGCAGATATGTCTGGTTATTAGGTTCACTGCTACTTGACATTTTTCTTAGATCCATTCTGTAAAAGTGCCCATGGTTTTTTGAATTTTTAAGCAGGTCACCAGCCCCCAAATTATGTCTACCTCTGCTCTTTATTTTTATTTCTAGTTACTTTTCAAAAATTGCTCTCTGCTCCTGCATTAATAGTATAAGAAATACAAAAGAAAATAATAGGAAAAATAGGAGAGGGAAAAGGGGGGGGGAGGGAAGGGCTTTGACTTCTGACTTCCTTTGGTGCAGTAGAATAAAATAATAACATCAAACCTCAACTTTTTACTTTTACATAATAGTATAAACTAGCCATTTCTATAACAAACCTATCTAACTGGTAAAACCCAAAATCAAAGTTTCATTTTTTTTCCAGCTCAAGCACAAAATTCAGAAGCAGCTTCCAAGTAGAAACAAAGTAATTGTATTTTTGTCTTTCATCAAAGCGGTCAGTTTAACCATCTCTGCTAACTCCATCAACTTCTGCATCCATTGTTGGAATCTGCATCCATTCATCCATTGTTGGAATCAAAGTTGGAATCAAATCATTTTTTGCATAAAGTAATCTTGGTGCCATCAACATATACAGCATCAATGTTCCAGGTTTTTGTTTTTTTCCAAATCTTTTCCCATTAAACCCAAAGAAAAGTTTCTGGTTTTATCTTTATGTTCACTTTCTAGTATTTAGAATTTAGTATCTTATACTATTAATACATAAATAAATAAAAACTTTGGTTAATAAGAATTGCTTTCTGTTCTTATCACCTAAGCATAACATTGCCAAATATTATGATTTCCCTCTATGATATCTAGTGCTGTTACTAAGCCGTGTTCCTATGGTGATTCTTTGGGCTTAAATGATGCACAGAAAATATGGGAAGCCATGAGATCCAGCAAAGCCAAAGTAACTTTGCAAATCTAAGCTGGGCTACCATGTTCTTTTTAGAGAGGAGAGCCTTTCTCCCGTCAACCCTTCCAAACAAACCATACTTATTCAGTCTTTTTCTAATTGTACTGTCATGAACATTTAAGGCCTATAGATGTAACTCTTGGATTTTTTTGCAATTTCTCTGAGTATTGCACAGTCTGACCTTGGGGTGAATTTGCTGAGATGTTCAACTCCTGGGAAGATTGGCAGCTGTCTTGAATGTTTTCCATTTGTGAATAATCTTCTTCACTGTAGAATAGCTATTTCCAATTGTTTGGAAATAGTCTTATAACTTTCCCCAGATTGATGGGCAGCAACAATTGCTTCTCTAAGATCCTTTCTGATGTCTTTACTCTTTGGCATTGTATTAACATTACACCTCAGTGCTGGAGACCAGCAAACTCCTAAAACTTTGGCTCTTATAGTCACATTTGCTGATGATTAATTAATTGATCAAGGGCACTTGATTAGCAATACCTGGCTGCTACTTAGCCTTTTTATACCTATGGAAGTAGTAAGGGTCTACTTAGTTTTTAATACACGACTTCTACATTTTAGCATTATATTTCTGTTAACCATCTATTAAGCTACAAAAGTTACAAGCTTTTTTTCACAATAAAACTTCCTTTTATACATAAATAAAATAATCATAGCACAGAATAATGCATTGCTCAATAGTTCTGTAGATGACCAGGCTGAGCCCCAGGGAAGGGTCAAACATGTCCTCAGTCTTGAGTCCCTTCGAATGCCCAAGAGATCTAAGTCCATCCCACCTTGAATTCTATTGACTCTTATCTACCATCAATTTGCTTTGTCTGTTAGTAGTTCAGGTTCATGTCAAGCCCCAAGGAAATGAGGAAATCCAGGCCACTCAAGTGAATATAAAAGTTAATTGCAAGTTTAAGTTCCCTATAAGAATCTGAACTACTAACAGTATATATTAAAGGATAATCATGTTTTAATATTGAATGGATCATTTTTTATATGTTAGCTCATTTTAATATATTTTTTATTTAGTTGATTATTTATTTATATCTAGGCAACTTGACTTCCAAATGATTCTGGCTTACAACTAAAAAAATATTATGTAAAAAGAATACAGATTAGAAGCGCAAAATAGAAAAACTGATCTGAAGCAAAGCAAAGCAAAGCAAAGCAAAGCAAAGCAAAGCAAAGCAAAGCAAAGCAAAGCAAAGCAAAGCAAAGCAAAGCAAAGCAAAGCAAAGCAAAGCAAAGCAAAGCAAAGCAAAGCAAAGCAAAGCAAAGCAAAAAAAGAGGCTCACAATCACCCTGTCTCCAAGACCTGGGAGAACAACAGGGTCTTCAATAATTTTCTGAATAAAATAAGGGTGAGAACAGACAAATCTCTGAAGGGAGATCATTCTATCTAGAGGGTAGGAATTGCAACTGAATACATTTCCTGGATCTCTGAAAATGTCATTCTTCAATTGATAGGACTCAGAGATGGACCATCCTAGACAGGCAGAGGCAACGAGAGAAAATTACCTATATAATTGTACTTTACTGCTTTTTATTTTTATTGGTTAATCCACTATATAATAGCATATATTAAGATATTTTATATTATTTTTGGTTAATTTATATTATTAACTTTATATTAGGCACTAATATATCTATCATATATCAGATGATGTGTCTCCACCTTTATTAGTAGTGAGGCTACACAAATAATTGGGAAAATAAGAGGACAAGAAAATATAAAAGATATCCCATCTCTTAGGGCTTATGTCAAGCTCTTATCCGGATAAGACTTGCTGCTAAGTAATCACACTTCCAGGTTTGCAATAAAATTGTTCTGATTAGAAAGGTCTGTAGAGGTCTTGGTGGATTCAAAGGATTGGTGAAATCCAAGCAAGGCCATTCAAGGAAGAATTAAACATGAAAAAGAATGGGACTTGTCTGGAAAACCCAGCCAATGGATTGGGCATCCTCAGATCCAGACCTCAATAGTTTATCTGACTGCAAATAACTCCACATAGAGACTGCTCCTTGCCACTCCCACCCATCATGCCATCAAAAAGCAAATGATACTGTTGTCTGCTCTTCTTAAATATAGCATAGGCTACTTTCATTTTAATCACACTGAAATAAGATTTAGCTGCCATCTATGAACTACAAAGTATCATTTTGTCCTCAAGCATTGTGTTCAACTTATCAAATACATGCAGACTTTATATGTGGAAATATACTAGTTCAAAAAAGAGCGCCTAAGATGATTAAAGGCCTGGAGACTAAAACATATGAAGAACAGTTGCAGGATTTGGGTTTGGCTAGTCTAGAGAAAAGAAGGACTGTGTGTGTGGGTGGGGGGGGACATGATAGCATTATTCCAGTATTTGAGAGGCTGTCACAAAGAGGAGGGGGTCAATTTATGTTCCAAAGCATAACTGTAGGCAGGACAAGAAATAATGGATGGAAACTAATCAAGGATTAAAGCAGTGGTGGGTTGCTACCTGTTCGCCCGCAAACTGGTAGCAGCGGCGGTGGGAGGCTCCGCCCACCCGCCTGGACATCATCAAATACAATCGGCGCCAGTGGTGGGCTTCAAAATTTTTTACTACCGGTTCTGTGGGTGTGGCTTGGTGGGTGTGGCTTGGTAGGCATGGCAGGGGAAGGATACTACAAAATCCCCATTTCCTCCTGATCAGCTGGGACTTGGGAGGCAGAGAATAGATGGGGGCAGGTCCAGTCAGAATTTTTACTACCTACTCAAATTTCCGCTACCAGTTCTCCAGAACTGGTCAGAACCTGCTGAAACCCACCTCTGATTTGCGCATGTGCAGAAGCTTCTGCACATGCGCAAACGGGGGGGCGCATGCGAGCAAAGCGCGCACACGAGCTAATCGGTAGCAAAGGTAAGTAAAACCCACCCCTGGACTGAAGCATCCTGGAATTGAGGAGAAACTTCCTAACAGTGAGGACAATTAACCAGTGGAGAGGCTTGCCTTCAGACGTTGTGGGTGCTTCATCACTGGAGGTTTTTAAAAAGAGACTGGACAACCACTGGTCTGAAATGGTATAGGATCTCCTGCTTGAGCAGGGGGCTGGACTAGAAGACCTCCCAGGTCCATTCCGGCTCTATTCTGACTCTCATTTCTACACAGCCAGACTTCAGAATTATAGAAGTCAACTGGTGCCAATTTTTTGGACATATCTATAACAATTATTGGAAAAATACATTTACTCACATACTTATCGGCTCTCCACTCATGTAAATGAGGGAATGACCCTAACGATTTGAGATTATGTATTTTCGTAACAGGGATGTTACATTCGTTCATGATTAACGTCAGTATTATTTTTAATTTATTGTACGTCTATTGCTGGTCGAGGACCGCCATAAAGTTTTATTCATTCATTATTCACCCAGCCAGAGACCCCTTGCGCAGTTTCTACATGCCTAACCGCGCTAGGCGATGGCCCTCAACGCAGGGCGGGCACCTGTTGAGCCGCTGTCTGTCTGACAACCGCATTAAGCACCCGAGGTGGAGGAGGAAGCGGCTGCAATTTAGCCACAGCCCAGAGCTAACATCCGGGTTTAAGAAGGAGGAAGAGGAGGAGGAGATTTTTTTTTTCCCTTTTAAAGCACGAGAGGCGCAAGTTCCACGAAGGCCTTTCGAACTCCCCCCCACACCCCATCCCGCTGCCCGCATCCCATCGCATCGTGGTGGGACCCGAAGGGGGGCGGGGCGGCGGGCGGGCGGAGCACTCGCTCGGCCTCGTTTCCTTCCTCGCAGGGCGGCCGGCAGCCCGTCTTCCCTCTGCGTGTGATACCTGGCAAAGCAGCATTCGCAATGGTTGCCCCTCTCGTTGACGGTCAGCACGCAAGTGAAGGCCGGGCAAGAGAAGAGCAGCTCCCCAACGACGAAACGGCGCAGCGCCCGCAGGCCCCGGCCCTTCCCGGGGCTCTGGAACTTCTCCAGCCGTTCCATCTGGGAAGGGGCTGCTGCCGCGCGCATGACTCCAGGGGCGCCGCTGCCTTCCTTCAAGCAACGCGGCTCCCGGATAGCGGCCCGTCACTCGGGGCTATTAATGGAGCGGCCGCTACCCGCAGCGCCCGGCTCCAGCGAGTCAGCCACCGCAGGCACATACATGGGCATGAACGGCGGCAGCCGCCGGCTCCCTGAAAAAAAGTGCGCCGGAGCCCGCTGGGTCCTAAAGGCAATGGGTACCGCTGAGATCGGCCATAGCTCCAGCCTCCCCCCCCCCCCCCCCCCACTCACTTTGGAAGGAAAAGTTTGGTCGGCGCAATTGCAGGAGCCCGAGGCTGGGTTTGCTGCATCTTCCCAGCGCTTCCTTTGCTTCCCCGCGATTTATTAAAACCATGCACTGGGCTTTTGCTCCCGTAAATTGTGCGGAAACACAATCGCGCCTAGTGGCATCGCTTTGGGTGCAGGCTGGCTTGTTTAGGGCAGGGGTCTCCTACCTTGGCAACTTTTAAGACTTGCTGGCTGAGGAATTCTGGGAGTTAAAGTCCACAAGTCTTAAAAGTTGTCAAGGTAGGAGATCCCTGGTCTGGGCCTATCTACAGTAGAAAATAAAAACGGTTTGATCAGTGAGGGTAGTAATACGAATAGGTTAGGATCCAGAATTATTGGGGGTGGGGGAGAGAACCCCACTAAAAATGGAGTAGTAGTAAAACATTATTCGTGTGATATTTATGGAAGTTTAAAAAGCATATAGCAAGTTCCTTTCAAAGAGGTTACAGTTGATGAAATGGAGATATTATGGCTAGATAATTAATGGAGTTCAGTTCCTTTAACTATTGAAATTTCATTAAACTAATATTCCTTCTAATTGACAGTGGGATGAGAAGTATCTAAATTTGATAAAATTGTAGAATCGTCTAGTGGGGGGAGGGGGCAGTGGTGAAATTCAAATTTTTTTTAACTACCGGTTCTGTGAGCGTGGCTTGGTGGGAGTGGCAGGGAAAGGATTCTGCAAAATCTCCATTCCCACCTCACTCTTGAGGGCAAAATCCCCATTATCTCCCCACTCCTGGGGGAAGGATATTGCAAAATCTCCGTTCCCACCCTACTCGGGGGCCAGTCAGAGGTGGTATTTGCAAGTTCTCCAAATTGCTCAAAATTTCCGCTACCAGTTCTCCAGAACCTGTCAGAACCTGCTGGATTTCACCCCTGGGCGGGTGGGGGAGGGGCTGACAAATCCACTCTGATTTAGTCTTAAAACCATTGACAGTTCATTTGGATAAAGGCAGCCAATAGGACAAAGGACCTAGGTGTGTTCTTTGTATGCTCATTTCAAGGGTCGAAAGGGTCACATACTGTTTTAATTTACAGCCATGCAAATGGGTATAAGCAGACTCTATTCATGTTCAATCAATAAGTTCACTGAGTATATTATACTCAGAAATCTGCTGCATAATGGATTTGTTCTTGGTTGTTTGCTACTGTAAGAAAGTCAGCACTCGCCCACCCTCCTAGAGAATGAAACATTTTGGGGAATATTAAAAAGTCAGGATAGAATATTTCCCCTAAAGGAGAAATGGGAAAAAATCTTAAGAGAGGCAGAAACCAGCATCAGTCTCCCTGCCCCAAGCAGAAACTGAGGCAGCCATCTTTTAGAAATACAGATTTGGTAATCCATTCAGAAAGACTGGCTCAGACAGAAACTCCAGATAAGCAATTAGAAAAGACAAGATTAGCTCAGAAAAACACCTAGGGTTTGCATTTCCCCTTTTGCCTATAGAGCCAGCCATGACCCCTACATGACCACATAGAAATCAAAAGTATAAAAAGCCACCCTACTCTCAACTCCATTTTCTAAGCTGTCCCAGAGCTGCATGCTTGTATGTGTCAGTGGTGGGGTTCAACTTTTTTTACTACCAGATTTGTGGGCGTGGCTTTGTGGGCGTGGCATGGCATGGCTTGGTTGGTGTGGCAGGGGAAGGATACTGTAAAATCTCCATTCCCTCCCTACTCCAGGGGAAGGTTACTGCAAAATCCCCAATTCCTCTCGATCAGCTGGGACTCAGGAGGCAGAGAATAGATGGAGGTGGGGCCAGTCAGAGGTGGTATTTACCGGTTCTCTGAACTACTCAAATTTTCTGCTACCGGTTCTCCAGAACTGGTCAGAACCTGCTGAATAGCACCTCTGGTGTGTGTTGGTTCTGTTCACCAATAAATGGATCTTTCTTAAGCAGCCTCCATTTTATTCCCGGCTTGGAACTGGACCTGGGTTTTTCTTCCTACACTACCCACATAGGAAGTTTATATGCTATTCTTTTATTCACTTGGGAACAAGTATTTGTAATTCTGTTATAGACATTGTTAGCTCAACAATTTGTGCTTCTAAGCAGTCGAGGAAAATTAGGTAAGGATGAAAGTTCAGGATGTACATATTTATTTTACACATAAATCCATAAGTCTATGGGTAAATAACCATTCATGAGAGAAGGAAAAATACTATTTCATTGATGATGCTCACCCTACCAAATCATACACTAAAAGCTGTGATCCTATAGAGACTAACCTGGGAATAAATCCAATGAACACGGTAGGGCTTACTTCTAAGTAAGTATGCATAAGATTGAATCAAAAATAATAAATAATTTGAGACTACTTAGCACCTTGAACTAAACTGCAGGGATATCATTTGATTTGACAGTGGTTTAGTAAACAAACCATGATAATAGCAAATTGTAGTTTATTGTAATCTCAGTCATAAATGAGATTGCTTATACGTGTTTATTCCCAAGAACATAGAAATCAGTTTTAGGAGGATTCAAATCAGTGGCATTGGTGAAGGGCAATTAACGTAAGACAAATAGATTCTAGTGCGTCTTCAGCATGATTATATTTGCATTTGTATATTTCTTCAGTTTTCATGTCAGAATTTGGTGCTTAAATGCAATAATTTAATTAATTTCTTGTTTGAACTTATATTTTTGATGTGATTTTGTGATTATAACCTGAGATCATTTTTTTAATTGATATTGTTGATACTGTAAATGCTTTATTACAAATAACTTGATTGTAATCCCATTGCCGGTAGACTCATTGTGGCAGGCTAAGAATGAATGAATGAATGAATGAATGAATGAATATTTGTGGCTTAATCATAGTTGAAATAATTATATGGATATAAATATACAGATCCAACCTATGGTGTGTTCAAAAATATTTTTGAAAATTATGTATGAATCCAGCAAATAGCTGATCCCTCCCTAAACTAGGACTGGCCATCGTTTTACAGAATAAATGCACTTTTCTGTATAGCATGGATCTTTCTACCTTAGAATATTATAGTACTCTCCCTCCTTCCTTGTCATCTCAGTCAGTAATGCTTTTCTGAAGCCAATTAGATTTGTCAAGCTGCATTAGTAGAACAGTAGAATAATCTAACACTTCATTCACACCAGAATATAGTGGATCATTTATTTTTCTGGTAATGTTTACCATTTTCATTAATGTTATTAAATCAACTTAAATACTACTAATGATATTACTTGTGTCAGATTTCCCAAGGCATTAGTTTGATGACTTAGCCATGGCTACAATTAACAGGCAGAAATTGATTTTAAAAAACGAGGAATGCAACAGATGAACAGAGTTGAACATGTCTTTGCTATGAATATAACAAAAAACTTCCAACAATTATATTCCTTTTAATTGCTTTACATTCTGTTTATGTGATTATTTAACATGTAACCATCCTGCTTTCCAGCAGTGCTGTTCCCGAATTTCTTACAATGTAGATTGATAAAAGTATCACAATAAAATCCAAAAATAAATACATGAAAATCATAAAATGGAGTAGGGTAAAATGAGTTCAACATGACTCAATGTGATTGAGGCTCCAAGCAAACCTTGTCTGTAACACATTGTAAAGCATACATACTGGACTCAATTGAAATCCTGACCCCAATATCTGGGGGAATTGCCAGGTTTTTCAAATCTTATGGAAGGTTAATAGAGTTGGGACCATCTGAATCATTTGGGAAGTGGCTGTTCCATAGAGCAGGTACTGCAAAATTATATCTCTTGGATCTAAACAATTGATGTTTGACAGAAGTAGGCCTACCCTGCTGAATCTGATTTAATTAGATCATTACAGACATCAGTCTTATAAGTAATCTGCACCTGTGGTATGCAGGGTTTTATAGATGAAGATCAGCATTTTGATACACTTGGAAACCTATTGGGAGCTGGTGCAACTCACAAAATTGGTATTACATGGACATGTATCCAGAACTCCATGCACTGCACTACTGCATTCTGGATCAGTTGCAGGTTCTGGATGCTCTTCAAGGGCACTTCCAAGTAGAACACATTGCAATAGTCCAGTGTGATGGCTAACCTTTTACATCACCGCGTGCTGGCCTCTGTGCCGGAAATGGCACGTGAAACCATCCCACGAGGAATGCATGGCCCTGCTGGCCTTCACACGCGCAGGAGCACCAATACCCAGAAGAGTGGTGGTCCGTTGTGCATGAGTGAGCCGGCACCCAAACTTCCGGTTTTTGGCACAGACGCGTGCCCAACGAACAGCTGGCCATCGCACATACGCACGACGTAACCCCAGAAGTTCAGGTGCCGGCCTGCGCATGCACGATGGAACACTGCTCTTTGGGTATCACCACTCCCGTGCGCAACAGCCAGCTGACCGTTCCATAGGTTCGCCAACATGTCAATAGTCTAACTGGAAGGTGACTAAGTCATGAGTGACTGAGCAGAGCTTCAGTCCACTAAGTGCCTACTAGTGCACAGGATGGATCTGCACATAGGGTTGTGTTGCAGTAAAATTTGATTGAAGGTTAGTATCATTTAAATAATTAAGCATCAGAACAATTTGAATGATTAAGCAACTTTTTCATACAGAATTGTAAAAATGATGCTGCTTGTCAGACTGCTAAATACGTTTCTAAAAAGCAACTTGTTGATTGGCTTCAGCCCTGATCCTGGATATTTACAATGACGTATAAGTTCACAGGCAGTGACGGTTTGGTTTTTGAAATAAATGTTTGTGTGTCTGAGACATAGAAACACAGATTTGAGATAGAAACAGAGATATACAATTTAGTGCCATAAGTCAGCTATAAATAAAACTTGCAAGGTCTTTTCAGTGTGTAGGCATTTCTGAATGCATTTTAAATCTATCAGTCTTCCAGGAAATCTGCAAAGACAAGGAGTGACAGCAACACAGATGTGTCTTCAATAACAGATTAGGAAAACGGTGATAAGAAAAGGCAAGGGCAGCTGTTAAGTATGAAAATGACATTCAGTTGTTAGATGGCTAGAAGTTCATAATAGCCTTTTATCAGAAACAGCAGCTTCTCAATTGCCGTGCTATATTAAATCCATTTTGCCCTACCAGCCCTATCAGGGATTAAGTAAATAAAAGCATATGGAACACATCTCCACATCTTCACAACTGAACTGGCAACTCAGCTGAACCATATTAAGTTTTGACCTAACATATATGTTCGGATGAATTTCAGAAATCTAGTAGTGTAGACTCTCGGGGTTCACTTTACAGTAGAATAGATTTGAATGTTCCATATGTAAGGGCACATTTATCTCACAGATGAAAAAATGTAAAGAAAATAAACCCAAGTTGGCAAAAGGATTTCTGAATTAAAGCCAGTTTTCTCTGACCTCATGCATGTTTGGTTACCTTTGATCCAGTATTTCTGGTTTTTATCTTAAGGAATTAATAACTGAGAAGCTATTAACTACTGAAAATAATTTAATTTCTTTAAATAATTGGAAGTATTATGTTGCCAGATGGACTTCTAGGCTGAACCCACCAGTATTCTAAATTACATTCATTGAATTAAATGCAAACTTAACTATACGCTGCAATCAGTGAAGTCTAATAGTGCTTGATTTGCTTTGGATTGTATCCTTGGCATAGGAAATCGATAACAATATTTGTTTGATAGATCGCATGAGGTTCTTTGGTTGTGTGCTAAAAGGAAAGTATTATTTCTTGATTTTTAAGCTTTGCACAATAAAATCCAAGAGTTGTTGCAAAATAATGTTTTGGAGTGGAATGCCATACATGTCATGAAAGGAAGAAAGGTGCCACTCATTATACCTGTACATTTCCGTATACTGAAAGGATATCTTCATTTTTTAAAAAAACATAGAAAAGAGTTGAATATAGAATTGAATTGTGTAATACTCCAAGGAGATTTGCTTAGCTGTACAGTTGTTAGAAAAGATTTGAATGGATACTAATGAGTAGGTCACGGTTAATATGTCATTCCTTACACACAGCTCTTTGTCTCTGTCAAGGACAGCCCCATTAGAAAAATAAGCTGTTGATTATTGAAAACAACCACACCAAAGGTATTCAGCACTTTACGGAGTTGTCTTCCAAAGGGGCAGCTGTTAAGTCACCATTTGTTTTGTTCATCTTTGAGTTATTTCCATGCTGTTTTTGACTTCAGCAACATTGTGGCTCTGTATACTACATAAATAAAAACCATGAAAGCTTAGTTCCCTTTGTCTAAAGAATTGGTGGTCAAAGAGACTTCTCTTCTTCTTGACCTTACAAATTCTTCCATCTTTTCCATCGAATTTTCACAAAATAGAAAGCTGATGCCGCTGTCCTCCATATGTTCTTAGCTAAAATAAAGACATATAAAATGGAGGGCACAGTATAGACATAGCTAATGGCATTAGAGGAGTTGTCTGACTGGATGCCAAAGGCAACTTAATTTATTACTTTTTTACTTCTAGAAAAATTGTTCTGGCTCATATATGTGTATTAACATTCACTGATTCTCTTGCTCATTCTCTCAGCATTTTACTTTAAAATAGAACTCAGAAATTTCCTATCCATTAAGCTAAATTTGGGGCAAGGAAGGGGGGAAGATGACAATCTCTTTGTAGAGAAGGGTAGTTTGTGAGCGTTTCCAGTTTTTATTGTGCTATTCCCCTATATATTTATGGAATTTAAAGATAGTTCCAACCACACTCACCACCATTCGAAATTCATCATGTTTTCCCATAACTTTCTGTGCCATTTTTGTTACTAGTGGAATTTCATTAAAGAACAAATATTTATTTTCTTTTAGATTTTTTAATCTCACCTTTATTATTTTTTATAAATAACTCAAGGCAGTGAATATATCTAATGCTCCTTCCTCCTCCTATTTTCTCAACAACAAGAACTGTATGAGGTGAGTTGGACTGAGAGGGGAACATGCCTCTTCCTTTTTCCCAACAGTGAGGTGAGTTGGACTGAGAGAGAATGACTGGCCCAAAGTCACCCAGTCAGTTTTCATACCTAAAATGGGACTAGAACTCATAATCTCCTAGCCCGGTGCTTTAACCCCTACACAAAACTGGATAATTGACACAATGAGAAGCATTCTATGGGTTCACCAATGAGACAGCTTTTCAGCCACAACATACTTTTGCACAGAACCCATATTTTGTGTAAACACAATGTTAGCATGCTTGCTTCTTGAAAAGGAGTCAAAACATGGCTCTATAGCCTCTTATGGGGAGCCCAGGGGAACATGCAGCCATGGGGCTGGTTAGTCCTCTGCAAATCCTTCCTTCACCTTTTAACTACTTTTACATTCATAATTTAAATAATTTTAATCTCTTGCCTCCTCTTAATTTTTTAAAAAGCTTTTATATATTCTGTTCTATATTTTAACATTTTATGCTTAGCATTTTATGTTAAACAAGGTTCCTCTGTGAGGGAGATGGGCAATACAGAAATGTGATTGATATATAATAGTAAAGTGTAGTGTAGTGTAGTGTAGTGTAGTACAGTATAGTATAGTACACTATATTATTATATTTGTATAGTTTGCATTTTGAGTGAACCGGAGAAAATTTGCTTCGCTAAAGAGGCATCAGCTTAGCTGTGAGAAAGGATGGAAAAACATAGCTGTGGTATTAAACATATGCCTACGAACATTCATTTTGAACTCAATGGCCATGAAACATTTTAAAAGTCCATTATGGTGCAAGCAGAGTGCAGCTGAGGAAAAAGAATAACATCAAGTTGTAACAGGAATAAGCTACACGAAGGCCGACAGTTCAATGCGCAGGACAGAGGCACCAGAGGCCAAGAGGGCCTTACATTTCTGAAGAATAGAAATGCCATAGGAAAGCAATTTTATGAGAAACAAAATGCATCTTCCTGTCGGGGAGGAAGGGAGTTACAAGGTGCTTGAGAAATGGAAAATAAAAAAGAATGCAATTAAAACCAGATATGAATAAAGATCAGGTGAGAGAGGATGTCACCTCCTGGCCTTCTGAACTATGTTTCTGCTGTCTCCTGAAATTATGCTTTTCCTGAAACAAAGGAACAATGTTACGGAAAAATGGGTGCCAGGTACTTTAGGAAAATGAGACACAGTGAAGCGGATAAAAGAGAAAGACAATAGCAGTCATCTGCAATAAACTGAAGACAGCTGAGGTTCGAGACAAAAGTACAAAAATTCAGAGCCAGCAAGATGACTGAAGCAGGGGAAGGAAGGAGGGGAAGGTGAATCACAATAACATTTGAAAGACATTGGCTTGAATATTTATCAGTGTCATCCTGAGCAAAGCTCAGCAGCCTGAGTTTAGTTCCCAAATTTCCCTGCCTTGAAGATGACTAATGGCAAACTGGGGCAAGAGGCCCCAGGCTCCACGGCTTGCAGGATGCTGCATATGGACTTAGATATGTATGTATGCCACTACATAAATCTTTTTTTTTCAATCAGTGCAGCTTGGTTGAGTCATCTGGGGATTATGGGATTTGTAGTTCTGCCTAGCCAAATGGACCTTGATCAAAGCAAGGCTGGGATAAACATTTGGTTGTTTTAAACAAGTTGGTGCTGCCACACAATTAAACAAAGAGTATTCTGGCAATAATCTTGATTGCCTCATGTTAGACTAAGACGTCATCCCAATATAGTATTTCTGCTCAGTGGTTTCCTGCTGCTGCTTCTTCTTTTGGAAATGATTTAAGGGATTAATCCAGCATAGTCTGCAAAAGACATTTATTTAAACATCACACGCACACACATACACACACACACACACAAATTCTATAGCTGCCCATCTCAGGTGTTGAACAAGAAGTTAAAACTAAACAGCAGTAACATCGAGCAACCAATAAACCAAATATCAAAACTTCCATTTTTTAAAAAATCCAATTTTTACCACAAAAACAGTAATAAACCCACCAATCGTTAAAGTTCACTTAATATTCTGGCCTAAATACCTGAGGGAAGAGCCAGTTTTGAAGGCCTTATAGAAAACTAACAAGAGTGTAGCCATACAAATCTCTGATAGACCCACAAAGCAGAGGAGGCAAGATAGAAGACTTGATTCCTGGGTCCGGCAAAATGATATAGTTAATATAAATATTGCTTTCCTATCAGTTCTGTGTAGTTATATTTATTTCCTATTATTTTAAATTTGGTTATTTGTTTTACTACTACTATTCAGGGAGGGAGGGAGGGAGGAAGGAAGGAAATTCTTATCCAAGGAAAAATGGAATATCCTCAACTTTATTGTATGTATTATTTTGTGCCATTGTCCCATCTTTGTGTCCCAAGGAATTTCAAGTTGACTTCTAGTTCCAGATAGTACTCACCTGGTTTAGGTGGAGATGTGACAGCAGTATCACTTTTGAATGGCAAATTGAGATTAGGTTATATTATATTATATTATATTATATTATATTATATTATATTATATTATATTATATTATATTATATTATATTATATTATATTATATTATATAATTGTAGTGGTGAAATCCAAATTTTTTTACTACCAGTTCTGTGGGCCTCACTTGGTGGGTGTGGCAGGGGAAGGATACTACAAAATTTCCATTCCCACCCCACTCCAGGGGAAGGATACTGCAAAATCTCCATTCCCACCCCACTCCAGGGGAAGGATACTACAAAATCTCCATTCCCACCCCACTCAGGGGCCAGCCAAAGGTGGTATTTGCCAGTTTATTTATTTATTTATTTATTTATTTTTCATATTTGTATACCGCCCTACTCCCGAGGGACTCAGGGCAGTGAACAGCATAAATAAATACAAAGACATATAAAAGTTAGAGAAACTATTAAAAACAGATTAATTAATTTAGGTATAGGTTTAAAGATTAAAATATCCAAATTTATCTAAAGAGATTTAAAACCAATTTAAAAGCCAATTTAAAGGCCAATTTAGAAGGGAGAGTTAGGCCAGACCAGTAGTTCTCTGAACTACTCAAAATTTCCGCTACCGGTTCTCCAGAACCTGTCAGAACCTGCTGGATTTCACCCCTGGTAATGTGCCTAACTGTGGTGTTTACAGTATGAAATTTGTACAATAATATGAACAAAAAATAGGAAAGAACCTTATCCCTCTTAACATTCCTGCTATTTAATTCAATACTTCAGGTGATTTGTTAGTTGATCATTCACAATTATGTTAGAATTTGTAACCTTGACTCTTCATAATATTATAGGCCCATTGTCTAACTTTCAATTATACTACATAGAACCTTCTATAGAAGTATTTCGGATTTAAAAGGCGATCTTGATCATTTTTAGGTGATAATAGCCTCTTTGAGCCCTTGAGGACTCAAAGAAGACTAAACAGTTCCTTAGTCACGGAATAAGTCCAGGAGAAAAGGGCCACTGACTTCATCATTTTAATGGAATATCCACACTATACAAATGATCAGACGTGGCCTGAACTGAAAGTGATGAAAGGAAGTACTGAAGAAAGCTTCCTTTTATTTTAACTTTCTGTATTGAGTATTCTCCCCATATAGATTATAGGAAAGCTAACTTTGAAGAGAATCTGTGGTGATTTATTCGCTGATTGTAAATGTCTGCATAGAAAAAAGCCTTTGCATTAATGTGGTCTTTTTAAAATATACTAGGTTAAATCCAAATATAGTCTTGCTTAGATCACTGGAATAAATGGGAGGGGTTAATCAGGAATATAAGCCTCACTGAGTTTTGGGGGAGCACTGCTAAATCTGGATGCAATCCACTGATTTTATTTATTGTTTTAAGATTAGGCTTGATTGGCTATTTTTGACTTTTAAGGGTTTTTTAATTGTTTATTAGGAAATATGAAACATAAGGAGGTGTCAGTGTCATGAACGTAATTCCTCAGGGGTGAAAAAAAGAGAGATTTTACTCTCAAATTACCCTCATCTAAATGAAGTTATTTGAGTGTAAATATTCACAGACTGGAAATTGGTTGCCTTGTTTGCCATTTCTATTAAATGCTGTCAAACAACATTTTGCCAAAAATAACTAACCAATGGATATTAATTTCTACTGAAAATCCAGAAACCATTTTCAAGACTGAACAGTGAAAGAGAGCCAATAAATGCTGGTGCACAAATAGATAATAATGTGATCCAATGCCAAGAATGTACCTGCAAAGCCTGATTTGGGTACAGACATATCATCCAAAAAGAGAGATTAGCTACATGTTCAATTCTTTTTCCTTCCTTGCCCCTTTCCTTTCACCTACCTACCCAGTGGTTGCATAGGAAAAAATAAAGAATTTGTTCCAGTCTCTTCTCTTCTGTTGGGCTGACACTTAGAATAATAGGAGATCTGCAGTAGGCAGTTTTCAGTGTGGCCCTTCTGCAAAGCAGCTGTTGCATAGTCTGATAGTGGGAATCTGCAACCAGCTGCTTCAGCCAGCTCCTGGCTTTTGCTGCTTAGGTTAATGAAAAGTGAGGCAGGAGGGAGGCTAGACCAATATAAGGCAGAAATAATGGAATCAACTGCCATACGAAGCGTGGGGGGTCGGGCGGAGGAGGAATAAGAATTTGAATGGACAAGCAAACAAAGGATGTGGCCGAAGCCGGAGGCACTTCAGCAATCTGGCAACCAAGAAGCAATTTTGGAAACAGAGCAGTGCAGCCACAAACCCACAATTTGCAAGGATGGCATGACCCATGTGCCAATAGGAATGTTGGCTGTTCTGTAATACCCTATGCATGCATGTGGAGATCTGTATCCCTCTACCAAATATTACCTTGCAATAGTCATGTGATAAATAACCAGAACATGTGATAAACTGGGTATTTCTTTTGGCCTTCTGACTACCTAATTCATCTTTTTTTTTGGATGTGCTGAAACACTTCACATTAATTCTACCTCTGCTTCCAGTTTGACAAATATTTTAACGCACCATTTAATTTTTATTTCATGAACAGATTGAACTGGGGCTGGGGAAGAGGCCTTCCTTGGATTATTTAAATAAATCCATATTTCATGATTCAAACTGTGGGCATTATGGAGTAATTTTCTCATTGTCTGTCTATCTATCTGTCTATCAAATAGTAAAACCATCCATTCCCCTCATGAAGTGACTCTGATGATACTGTAATAATAAGAATAAAAAATTGAAACAGACAAGCACCTGCCATATAACACCCCAGACTTAACAACTGTCAATAAGTAAGACAAATAGTAAATGTGGCAGTACCTGGAGGCAGTAAAATACAAGAAAAAGCACTGGAGAAAATCACAAAATAGAATTAGTTTAGTTTATTATATTTGTATACCGCCCTTCTCCCGAAGGACACGGGGCAGTGAACAGCCAGCAGATAAAATACAGAAAATACAAAAATTAAAACAATATTAAAATCCAATTAAATTATTTTGACCCACAGTTAAAACACCCCTATATTAAACCCATAATTTAACAATTTAAAATTTAAAACAGTTTAAAAAGATAGGTCAGGTCAGCCCGGCTTGATGAAACAAAAACGTCTTTAAGGCACGGCGAAAAGTGCGCAGATCCGGGATCCGCCATATCTCCGGGGTCAACACATTCCAGAGGGTAGGTGCCCCCCCAGAGAAGGCTCTCCCCCTGGGAGCCGCCAGCCGACATTGTTTGGCCGACGGCACCCTGAGGAGCCCCTCTCTGTGGGAACGTACTGGTCGGTGGGAGGCTACTGGCGGCATAAGGCGGTCTGCAAATAGAAATAGAATGACTGTGGCAAAAGAAAGCAAAAGTAGTACCAATAGAAATAGGCACCTTGAATGCAATCCCAAAACACTCCACATGAACATCATTGGCCTTGATAAAATTACCATCAGTCAATTGCAAAAGGCAGCCTTACTAGGAACAGCTTATATCCTGTGACGATACCTTTAGCGCCATCAAACACAAATATCTGCCTTTCCTAGGTCCTTGGGAAGGACTTCATGAATAGGTGAATAAAAACGCCAAATCTAATTTGGCTGACTATGCAACAAAACACAATAATTTCTGCAAGAAATACCATTTGCCTGCAAGCAAGAACTAGTGGGACCACAAAATAGACAAAGTAATAGAAAACAAAAAAGTTAAAGTGCTCTGAGACAGTAGAATTCAAACAAACAGGCCTTGCCACACAACAATCCAACTTAACAATTTTTGATAAGAAAGACAAGATAGTTTTATGAGTATTTATAGATCTTTTATTGGATGTTTCGTAAGTGCTTAAAATTGTGGGAATAGGTGACATATATATGTTTACAAATAAATTATTCCAGGAGTGAAATCTAATTTTTTTGCTACCAGTTCTGTGGGTGTGGCTTAATTAGTGGGCGTGGCTTGGTGGTAAGGTGACTGGGTGGGCGTGGCTTGGTGGTAAGGTGGGCGGGGCCAAGTCAATGTCACTTCTTTGCCCTTTTTTAACCTACAAAACACAACACAACACAACTGGCTCACCCACAATGTAAAAGCAGCTGTGCTAGACCCAAAATGGCCCTTGCAACAAGCAGAATCTCACACAACCACAAAAAGCCCCAAAAAACAACTTTCACACTTTACACACACACCACACAACACAACACAACTGGCTCACCCACAATGTAAAAGCAGCTGTGCTAGACCCAAAATGGCCCCTGCAACAAGCAGGAACCTCACACAGCCACAAAAAGCCCAAAAAACCAACTTTCACACTTTACACACACACAATTCCACATACAGCTTTGTGAGATTTTGTGTGTTTGTGTAGTTAGAGTGAAACACTACAGAAACACACTAAATCTCAGAAAGCTGCACAAATATTATTTTATTTCATTTTATTTTTATTTTTATATAAAAGCAGCTAAATTTAAAACTTCCTAAACTTTAAATGGCTAGGTCTAAAAAAAGAACAACTAAAAAAAACCCCAAATAACTATTTTTTTTAAGCTCCCAAAGGGGAAAAAAACTTACCCAATAGAAAGGGGTCTCCAACTTTGGCAACTTTAAGACTTATGGACTTCAACTCCCAGAATTCCTCAGCCAGGAATTCTGGGAGTTGAAGTCCACAAGTCTTAAAGCTGCCAAGGTTGGAGACCCCTGCAATAGAAGGTACAAGGCAGGCAGGAAGGCAGGCAGGCAGATAGAGCTGCTCACCGATGAGCTTGATTGTAGGCAGGGAGATTCAGTTGCTTGCTGATGCAATGGATTGAAGGGATTACAGCAAGGCGTTGCGACCAGCAGCTAAAGTAAGCAAGCTGGAGGCTGGGGGCGGGGGGGGGGGGGAGGATTTTTGCTACCTTAGCAGGCAACTCAGCTGGGATCGTCAGAGCCATTTAAAAGAAAAAAAAAGGCTCTGATGATCGCGCGGGTCAGCTGGGCATGGGGGGTGGGGGGCAGGGATTTTTGCTACCGGTTCTCCGAACTGCCCGCCGCCATCGCTACCTACTCACCCGAGCCGGACCGAACCAGGAGCATTTCACCCCTGAATAATTCTCTATTGATAGAATACTTTTTCTATTTTCAACACTCTAAATTATCTAAATAATAGAATGTAAATAATCTTCAATTAATATTGTATAAATACCACTGTACTGAAATAATACAATGTATCAGAATTTCTAATAACATAATAAAAAAAGGGGGGGAAGGAAACACATCCCCATGGCCAACAATTTGAGGGAAATAAAATTTTCTTCTAATTTTACATTTCCTTCTTTCTTATGTTTACTCATTTCTTTAAGAAATATGTTTTCTGAAGTTCGTCCTGGGAGAAATTCTGTTATGATTTTTATCTTTTTACCAGAGTAACACTATACTGTATGTCAGGTTTGCAATTTGACATGGTTGTCAGATTCCCACTGAATGTCATGAAAACATGTCTGGAGAACAAGACTTTGCTTAAGGAAGGGTGCGAAATCAGGCTGGTTACCTCAACTGCATGGTTGAAGCCCTGGCTTTTCATGTGCGTTGATTTATTCTATATCTATTCATTTATACTGTTCAGTAGATGAAGCACCACAAACACTTTACAATAAAATACACATGTACAAAATACAACCTGAGTGAAAACAATTTATAATAAAATCAAATAAAACCATGTACGTTAGGGTAGGGATTTTCAATCTTGGCAACTTTAAGATGTCTGGATTTCAACTCCAGCATGCTGGCCGGAGAATTCTGAGAGCTGACGCTACACTAGGGTGTCATGTGTCAAATCTATGGTAGTCATTCAAAACCTAAAACAATATAAATTACAATATAGTGAAAAGCCAAGTAAAAAGCCTGGGAAAGTAGGTTTTCGCCTCAAGTTGAAATGATACTAAAGTGGATTTCAAAAGTGGATTCTGAATATTTATTTTTGAATCTTCAAAATTATGGTTCCTGGTGGCTGCCCGGATTAGTTGTTGCAGTTTTCTTGGCAATATTTTTGGAAGTGCCTTCTTCCTAAAATTGGGAGAGAATACTTGGCTCAAGATCACCTAGCTGACTTCATGCCTAAAGCAGGACTAGAACTCACAGTCTTCCAGTTTCTATCCTAATGTTTTAATCACTGCAACAAACTGACTGAGATGAGACATCTCATTTCCATTGGTTGCTCACTGTGTCACAGCTGCCTTCCTGACCTTTTTTACCATCTCTTGAAGACACCTCTCTTGGGCAGAATGAATCCTATTATATTGTATTATATTGATACTAATTTCTTGCAAGACGAAAGCAAACACCATGTGAGTAGAGGTGGTATTCAGCCGGTTTGGACCAGTTTGGGTGAACCAGTAGCAGAAATTTTGAGTAGTTCAGAGACACGGCAAATACCACCATTGGTTGGCTCTGCCCCCACCTGTCACCGGCTCACCGCTCGTCCTGCCCACCCGGTCTCCGCTCATCCCGCTCACCCCATTCACCTCACCTACCCCACCCTGCCCTATATATCTTGTCTTTGCCACGCGGCCCAGTTAATCTCCACACCTCGCCTCTGTACCTCACCCGCTGTGCTCACTAATGGTAAGCATGCTGCCCGCTCACCCTTCTCCTTGGCCGGTCAGGGAACACGCTATTCCCCTGCTCTGGCTTTGCCCCAGGCCTCCGCCTGCATGCTGCCCACCCCTGGCCTCAACTACGCCCCCCCTGGGCCGAAGCAATTTATTCAGCCTGCGGCCTACCGCACTAGGCCAAAGGGCCATGGGGGGGGGGGGAACATGCACACAAGAAAGCTGAAGTGGTTTGGGAATGGACCGGGTCCGAACGGTTCTTACTTGTAAGAAGTCCCATCCAGAAAGTGTGTGCGCGCGCATGCACAGAGACTATGCATGCACATATGCATGCAAATGTGCAGAGGCTGTGCATGCACTCACACATGTGTGAGTGTGCCTGCACACGCATGCATTTTCAGTGAACCGGTGGTGGAATTATTTGAATCCCACCACTTCATGTGAGCCATTAAGGTAATATTTCAGTGGGAATTTCAGCAGTTTCATTTGCGGATCTTTGTCAGTTCACATAGGTATTTGTTGGTTCATATTATTCACATAGGTATTCACCTAATATTTAATTTAGCCCTTTGTTGCTGTAATCATTCATGGGGAGTGGGGAGGTTAATAGTCAAGTGCTTTGAATGATGGGGCACAGGTTCTAATGATGGATAATAGCTCCTTCTCTTGTCATACCTGTGCCAAAGCAGAATTATTCCTTCTGATGTTCAGCCTCACCTTTAGGTACATAATACATACACTCCCTTTCTTCCTTTGCTTACAGCAGGGAGAACAACAAAGGGAAAAGACGGAATGCCACTGTGTAATGCAAAATGCCATTCATAAGTCATGCAAACTCTAAACCCTATGTATAATGAATCTGTTCTTGAGGGACAGTCCTTTCCATGTCATTGTCTGCTACTTATGTTGTCGTTCATCTAGCTAATTACCGTTTTGAAAGGTATAGTCCTGCTGTCATGGCTAGATTAGCAGCAAGTGTTTGGCTGGCTACTTTCTTGTCACAGTTGATAATTATTTAATGAGTTCTGTCCTTCCCCAGGAATGTAAGATTGGGAGAGAATTGGACCTATTTTATCACAGTAGCATTGCTGTGACTGTTGGCAGATTTGACAGCAGCTGTGCTGGATTCCACTAAGATGGGAGGAGAAGAATTTCAATAAGTAGCATCTGAATTGGTCAGAAGCTGAAAAAGGTTTTAGCAGCAATGAGTAGGTCTTGATAGGGGCAGGCTCCTCAGCTTGTCTGCTGCCAGGCTAGGCTTTATAGCTTGAAGCTCTAAGAAGTTTCTAAGGGTGGAATTCTTGTCTAGTTGCTTGTACAGTATGAGTTTTAAGTATGTGATGGATCATAAGAAGAAAAAGGGGATGAGAGCACCTGTGGGCTCGTGGGTGAAATAATGAGAAAACATGCGTATGTTGTTAGGAGATGATGTAAGAAAAAGAATTTGATTGCACACACAAGAGATGTCTGGACTCCCAACCCAAGGTATGAAAACAAGAATATTTTGATATTCTCCATCAACAGTGCTATGACCAGACTTGTTTAGCTGAGGACTGTGATGGTGAACCTATGGCACGTGTGCCACAGGTGGCACACAGAGCCATATCTTTGGGCACGCAAGTGTTACCCTAGCTCAGCTCCAGTGTGCCAGCTGATTTCCGGCCTCCTGGAGGACTTCTGGGGAGGTGGGGAAGGCCATTTTTGCCCTCCCCAGGCTCCAAGAACGCCTCTGGACCCTGGGGAGGGTGAAAAACGGGCCTACTGGGCCCACCATGCCATTGCGTGCCAAAAGCGGTGGCACGGGTGTGGGGGGGTATTGAATTATGGGTGTGGGCACACATGTATGTGACCCCTCCCCGCGTTCCCCCCATGTTTGGCAAGCGATGGCAAAAAGGTTCACTATCACTGGCTTAGGAACTAACAGTCCCCTAACTGGATCTATACAGGAACTGTTCCAAGCTTGATTCCTTGGTTTGAACAACTACTCTGTGAGTTTGTTTCAGTCTACAGATAAATCCTGAGGCTTTATAAATCACAGTAGCCATCACTGTGTCAAGTAGTCCTTGCTTATTTGCTGCAAAACTTGATTACTGCCTGTTTCAATCAGTGACTCTTGGCAATAGAGACATATTTTTATGCAAACATCAAGTAGCTGCAAATACCTGCTTCTGATAGTTTGAGATCCCAGCTTTTCTAAAATAAAAAAAAAATCCTCTCAAACATTTGAGATAGTTTAAAAGGATTTCCTAAATATCAAGATGCAGTTTTATAGAGCGTGGTTATAAATTATGAGAAACTGGATAGTACCGTGTGATATGGTAAAAATGTTTGGTGGGGGAAAAGATGTTGACTTAAAAGGATACAGGATGCAATTAATATCATCCTGTTCTCCACTCCACCCTGTCACTCTCCATGGGGAAGCCTTTGGAAAATTAACTTTCCAAAGCTGGGATCTGCGTTTCAAAGAATGTTTCCACTGGTGGCAATGAAATATAAATAATAATTTAAAAGTGGCTTTTCTTGGGGGGGGGGGGGGTAGGGAAAGATAACCTGGAAACTACTCAAGATTCTTTGCATCCAAAATGACTGAGAGGCTAGAGCTGTTTTTAGGGATTTAACAGGGCAAAAAATGTACATAAGGGTCTTGATGTTAGTATATGGCTGTGATGGCGAACCTATGGCATGCATGCCCAAAGTGGCACGCGGAGCCATGTCGCCTGGCACCTGTGGCGACACGTATTCCTCTTCCAGGTTTTTGGCGCGCATGTGTGCACGATGGTCAGCTGGCCTCTATGCTTGCATCAGAGCTGATCTTCTATTTTCCGGCGTGAGCATGTTCCAGCTGATTGGCACATGCACATGCGCAGCAGTAATCTGATGACTTGCCGGCAGTAAAGAAGAAGAAACTGCAGTAAAGAAGAAGAAACCTGAAGAAACCGCAAGTACATTCTCTGGCACGCGCATGCCCCTGGGCAACTCCTATTCTTGGTCTCGGCCCAGTCAAGTGCACAAAGTGCTCCCGTGCGCGAAGTGCTCCCTTTTCAGCACTCGGTGCCGAAAAGGTTCGCCATCACTGGTATATGGCATTATTTATCACAATTTTTAAAAAGTAACAACGAAATCAAAGCTTTATATACTGATACAACAAATGTATCAAACCATCGCAGTCATGTATAATCATGAAATGCCTGATTAAATAAAAAGACGTTGAACACATGCTGAAAAAATGGTAATGTAGACAGTTGTCTAATCTTTGTGGGAAGAATCTTTCATAGTCAGAGGATCAATGTTTGTCTCTCTTGTTAAAACAAAATGTACTGAGGGGCCTTGGTGGAGAAACTCCCATTGCAAATTTAAAAAAAAACAACACATTATCCAAACAAACAGACAAACAAACAGCAATAAAGAGAACTCTGCTTGTAGGAGGTGAGGTGAAGAATGAATCCAGCACAGTAGGTGAAAATTAATTTACAACTTTCGCCGTGAGGTGGCATGATGCTCTTGAGAACAATGGTCTTTTGATAATAGTTTAGGAGGTCTTCAGAAGAACACAAAAATCCAATATTGGATGAAGCAAATAAGTAAAAACTTAATTCTAATTTTACTGTACTATTTTTTTCTGTTTCTTTCAACAGCACAAGAGACTTCTTTGTGTGAGCTAGCCTTCCAGCTGGAGTGCACTCAACACCTTTCCATTTGCTGAAAAGGGAAATGATTCTTGAACCAAATAATGACTATGGCTTTCAATCAACAGTATTTCCTATGGTATGAGTAATCTCACAGCTCAAAGCCCAAGTTCTGTTAAAGGAAGGGAGAAGATTGGCTGGAGTTCTGCCTGTTTCACTTGAAGTATGTTGGTTGGCCAGGCAAATGAAAAATGCATGACACCGTCAGCAATAACGACCTTTATCTGAGTATAAGGCAATGGTAAGCATTGAAGATTTATAGCTGTCCTTCCAAAATCCCATTATTTGAGGCAGAAACAATAACACTTTCAGATAATATCAGAACGGCAAGAATGTTTCTCTTCCTCTTGATCATGAGATAATGATTCTTCATTCTTTATCCAGCCAAATGAATTAAGCAAACACACTTTTCACATGGAAATTCAAACTTCAGAAGAAAAATAAACTCCTTTAAGGACAGGAAGAGGATGACTTCCCCGTTACACAAGAGAGATCATTTTGTCAGCTGGAGTCATACTGTTGATCTCTTGTTTAGAACCCATGAACTCCAGCTGGCTACGATATTTACGCCTAGCATTGGCATATGTCATTTTCTACCCCATCATATATTTATTTTGCTTTTCAAAAAAATTTGTTGCTGTGTATTAGAGAGCTGTCTCTTGTCTTCTAATAGTAATCTTATTTTGACCTAAACTTGAATGAAATCTGGGTGGAAGAGCATTTAACTGGGATCAGAGAAAGAGTGGATTATGGAATGGTTCATCTTACAAAATGAAATTTTACCTCATTACAAATCATCTTCTTTTAGCAGGCTTTTATTGTTTTGTTTTAATTATTTATTTATCTAATTTATAGAGCTGTCTATCTCACAAGCAAGTGACTCTGGTTGGCATAAAACAAAACTAAAACAATAAATATCTAAAACCATCATAGTTATTTAAAATATTTTTAAAAAATTATTTAAAAACATTTAAACATATATAAATAGATAAAATAAGAATAATAGATGAAGGAATGTTAATATTAAGAGAGTTACTACACTAGAATCCCTAAGCCTTCTGGAATTACTAGGTCTTGAGGGACCTTCAGAAATGATGAAGTCAATATCACCTCAGGGGAGAAAAGATTCCCCAAATGTGGGTGCCACAGCAGAGATGGTCTGCCACTTGGGACCCACCAGATGTAACTTCATAGATGATGAAACCTGTAACATCCCCATTCTTTTGGATCCAGTGAGGCAGTTGAAATTGGGGAGAGGTGGTCCTTCAAATAACCCCCTCCCGTGCCATGTAGGCCCTTGAATTGGATTCTGAACCGTAACAATGCAGCTTTTGCAGCAGAGCTGAATCAGTAACACACATTACTACTAGTGTTACTGCATTTTGAACCAGCTGAAGTTTCCAGCTACTTTTCAAGGGCAGCCTCATGTAAAGCATCTTACTTATACAGTCCAAACAAGAGGTGACCAGTACATTTGTGACTATGAGGAGAGCCCCTTGGTATAGAAGCAGGCACAACTGGCAAACATTATGAAGTTAGGCAAAGACCCTCCTAACAACAATTGTCACCTGCTTCTAAAGCTGGAGTTGTGAGTCCACAAGGACTCCCAGATTGCACACGGGGTTTATGTGGGGCAGTGCAGCCCCTTCCAGCACCAGAGATAGTCTAGTCCTGGAGCAAGAAAGCCTCCAAACCCAAAACCACTCAGTCTTGCCAGAGTTCGGCTGAAGCCTATTGTTCTCCATCCAGATCTCCATAACCTCCAGACACTGGGATAGGATCAGAATAGAGCTGGAAGGGACGTTGGAGGTCTTCTAGTCAAGCCCCCTGCTCAAGCAGGAGATCCTATACCATTTCAGACAAGTGACTGTCCAGTCTTCTTAAAAACTTCCAATGATGAAGCACCCACAACATCTGAAGGCAAGCGGTTCCATTGGTTAATTGTTTGCATTTGTTCACAGCATTGCTGAATTTGCAGGAGCTGAGATGTACAGTTGGGTATCACCAGCATATTGATAATACTTCACCCTATGGCAATGAATGTGCACCCAGAGAAATGTAGATGTGAAATAGAAGAGGAGAGAGCACTGATCCCTGCAGCAGCCCACACAGCAGAGTAGGATAGGGTATGACTGGAATTGATCCTGGAGAAAGGAGGATGCCCCGAGTATCATTTTTGCATCAGAAAGGAGAGATGCAAATGCCTTGAATTTTTTTTAAAAATAATAAATCATGATGGATATCTTTTGAACTCTAGATATTCGTATAGAAGTAGAAACAGAACCATTGCAAAAGTAAGCATTACTTTTGAACTCCTGCATTATTCACACTCACTATACAACATATTTATGGATCCCAGCTTTCATCAATAGGAAGAAAAGTCATTCTGGCTGTTTCAATGTGGTATCAAAAATTGACACCATTAAACAAGGTCCATCAGGGACACAATACTCATTGGATGTGGTCTCTTTCCTTACCTTTGTTTGTCCACTGAGCCTGTCTAGATAAATGAACAATGATAAGAATAAGAAGAAACTGCATCAGACTGCAGTTATCTTGCTCTTCCACATTGGCCCAATTCAAAGAAATAAACAACTGTAAATGAAGGGGATGCTATTTTAGTCTATTTTGCCCAGGACTTCCTCCTACCTGGAGCTGATACAAAGGCTGCATGTGGCATTTTGGAGTTTAGAATTGTGCAGTACACAAAATGTCTTTCCTCTTCCTTTTCAATATGGTTTGAAGATGAAGTAATCTAGCTGGTGGCAATGATGGGAAACAGAAAATAGGAGTGCCCTTTCTTGATTATAGGTCAAATCTCCTGAATTCTAGGGATTTGATAGTCTTGTCAGTGTTTTGATACGTCCTTCCCCAGGAGCCATTCCATAAGGGAAACAAATCTGCAAAGTTGGCTGCGTACCTTAGATTTTACATTCTTATATCCTAAACAATAGAAGGGAAGCTCTAGATCAGGGGTGTCAAACTCAATTTCATTGAGGGCCACATCACAGTTGTGTTTGACCTTGGGGGGGGGCATGGTGGGTGTGACCATGGTAGGCATGGACAGCTCGACATCACTCATGTCAGGGGTGCCTGTGGTGGCCCGAGCACTCTGCCAGCGAAAATGAGCTCCTGAGTTTTTTGTTTTTTTTAATTGATTTATATGCCGCCCTTCTCCGGAGACTCAGGGTGGCTTACAATGCGTTAAGCAATAGCATTCATACTTTTGTATATTTATACAAAGTCAGCTTTTTGCCCCCACAAACTGGGTCCTCAATTTACCTACCTTAGAAAGGATGGAAGGCTGAGTCAACCTTGAGCCTGGTGAGATTCGAACTTACAGTAATTGTAGACAGCTGGTGTCTGCAATGCTATCAGTCTGCTGAGCCACCAGGCCCTGTTTCCAGCTGTGATGGCTTCCTGCAACCTTCTGCCAGAGAAAATGGAGCTCGGGACCTCCTGAGCTCCATTTTCTCTGGCAGAGGGTTTCAGGAAGCCGTTGTAGCCAAAAACAGAGCTCAGGAGCCTATTTTTGCTGGCAGATGAACCTCAGGCAGGTCCTTTGCTGTTCCCAAAGCGGCCCTGTGGGCAGATCTAAGCACCCTGTGGGCCGGATCTGGCCCCCGGGCCTTGAATTTGTCACCCCTGCTCTAGACAGTCTGTTTTTTCCTTCCCCACATTCCCAGGTCTGTTTGGATTGAGTATATTGAAAGATTCCTAGTGTGCTTTCTAATAGACTTGACAGTGCAAATTGTCTCTTTTCACAGTAGGTGATAACTATCTGAGGAGCAAGATGCTTTCAAAGATATTTTGACTACCTTAAGAAAAAGTCTTAAAATTACTATAGATGTAGCCTATAACCAGAACAAGAAAAACTCGCTTCTATCTGTGATGAAAGGGGTGGGGGGAGAACAAGAATGAAAAAGGAAAAGTGCTTTCTTCATTTAAATGGAATTCTTATAATTCTGTTGGGTCTCTCTGTGGAAAGGGAAGCAGAATGGTATGAACAGATTCCTGCTGAGGAACAAAGGTCATTTCCTGCTTTGAGAAGAAGAAGGCATGTGACATAGGGATATGTTAGTAAGAGCTGCTGGAGATGTTTATTAAACGTGGTGGAAAAATAGACAGTCGGGTCATCTGGAAAATAACTATTAGAAGAAAATGTTTTCTTCAGATTTATCCTAGGGTTAGCCAAACCAAATTCAGCTGAACTGTGTAAGGTATTGTCATAACCAGTCCACAAATATACAGCATTAATAACCAACAGGGCACCATACCATAGAATGAAGGAGTCTACAGAGAAGATGAGGAGAAGACAAATTATGATGTGTGTGATAATGTAATCATTCAAAGGCCATGCTGATGTACTTGTGTGACAATGTCTGGTGTAAGTACATCAGTCAGGGCCTTGGTGCAAAACATGCCACATGTTTTGCTCTGAGCTCAGAATAAAACACTGATATTATCTGAACTTTTCAGGTTTCCTATGTTCCCACAGAATGTCTTAAATGGCACAGGGGAAATTAATACAAAACCCTTAGTTCCTTCGGTTTCATGTCAGTGCTACAAAGGTAGATAGGATTGTAGCTCATTCAGAATTATATCTAAACCCAGCCATCAGAAGAATTGAGCAAAGGGTTTTAATTATTTTTTAAAAAAACATTCTCATAGCAAACAAAAGTAACCTAGCTTGCCCTAAAACAGCTGTAGAAGCCCAGCAAAGAAACAAGTCATAGCAATTTGATTCATTTAAAATAGAATGGACAATGTAACAACAAAAAGACACTTCCTTGATAGTTCAGTTCAGAAAACAACTTAATTTTGGCATTTACAGTTTGAAAATTCAATAATAATATTTTAGAGTACAGATATCTGAAATGCCAGACATTGCTCAATGCATTCTTTTACGTTTGGCATTCTGCCTGACACGCATACAAACCAAGCTCAATAAAAGAGCTCACAAAATAACCACATTGTGATGTAATACAACCCATGAATTCCAATGCCTGCATGGCAAAACATTTAAATACCGTGCAGGTAGTCCTCGACTTACAACAGTTGTTTTAGTGACCGTTCGAACTTACAACGGCACTGAAAAAAGTGACTTATGACCATTTTTCACACTTACGACCATTGCAGCATCTCCATGGTCACGTGATTTACATTCAGAAGCTTGACTCACATTTATGACAGTTGCAGTGTCCCGGAGTTATGTGATCCCCTTTTGCGACCTTCTGACAAGCAAAGGTCAATGGGAAAACCAGATTCACTTAACAAACATGTTACTAATTTAAGAACTGCAGTGATTTGGTTAACAAATGTGGCGAGAAAAGTCATAAAATAGGGCAAAACTCACTTTAAAAAATTATCACTTAACAACACAAATTTTGGGCTCAATTGTGGTTGTAAGTTGAGAACTACCTATAACCTTAACTACCAGATAGGAAGTAATCTTTTGCTGTGCCTGAAATGTTCACAGTCTCTAAATATGTTTTAAACTAACACTTTTTCATCCCATCTCCTTTAATTAGCACCAGCAAATGATAACGGGAATGATAACTGTGTTTGCTGCTATACTGAATAATGTGTCTCCTTGACTTGGCCTTAACCTAAAAAACAATTAAAAAAAACCAATCACAGAATATTGGAGCACTCAAAACAGTATGGAAAGAATGTCCTTATTTTTCTTCTAAAGTTGGGACAAGTACAGAATGTATCATTCTGAGCTTGAGACAAAACTTTGGAACATGGGTTATTTTGTTCTGACTTTAGAATATATACATTAAAAAATTGGATTTTTGAACTTGGAACATTTCAAACTGTAAACATTATGCACAAAACTAATGTAGTGGAGCAACAAAGTAAAGAAACACAGATTTCTGGCAGAGATTTCCCTAACCCAGTTTCTTCTAGATCAGGGGTGTCAAACTGGCGGCTCGAGGGCTGGATGCTTCACATGCAGGCCACGCCCACCCTGGCTCCGCAAAGGCAAAAAACGTTGCGATACATCACGTCATACTGTCGAGTTTGACACTGCTTTCCAGAGCCAGGGAAACATGAAGCAGCTAGATAGCGATGTAGTGGGACAGCCTTAAATAACTAAACCCCATTGAACTTTAAACATATACTTTCCTATCTTTCCATTAAAGGCTCATAAAAATAAAATGATTCAGAATATGAAAATACAGATTAGAGTTTCAATTAAAAATAATAATAAAGCTTCAGGGAATGTACATTTAAATCAAACAGAAAAACTAAACATTTTAAAACCTAATCTGCTGGCATATTAGATGTCTGTAGGCTGTTGGAAATGTTCACATTGTGGTGATAGGCCAAGAAGAGTAAGTGAAACCTCTCAGGAGTGACTTCCATCCAATTTTGAATGTTTACTTGTTTTTTTACTTGCTATTAGGCATCTCCAGTCTGATGCCCTTCAATTGTGCTGGAAAGACCATGGATGGGATTCTAGGAGTTGCAGTTCCTGGATCTCTGGAGGATACAGGTTGAGGAAACCCTTTGACTGTTTCCTTTGTCGTCTTACTCTCCTTCATTTTCCTCATATTATTCAGCGCTTTTCCAATGTAATTCTTTTCAAAGTTTCCAACTAAAGATAAACTATTATTTGGAAAACATTATTTATCTATACAAATTCAATCTTCAAAAGAAGTCACTGGGTGATTTTAGTATTTGGCTGCATTGCCCCCCCCACATACACACCTCAATTGCATTATTCTCCTCCCCTCTCTCAGAAATACCTTTGCTGTCTCTCACTTTTTTCTCCTTTTCTTTTAATCAGTCTCTCCTCTCGTCCCTGCACTTTCTCATTCACAGTGGTTTAAATCCATAATGCAACACTTTGTTCATCTTCTGTATTGGAAATCGGTCACAATTACAGTATTTCCTCTGGGTCCAAGTGAAATAATGTCAACATCTTTCCAGTGGACTGAAGTGACACACTCATACTGACACAGATGCTTGTTCTTTTGTGTTCATTGACCTGCTTTCCTCCAGGATGCTTCTGTACAGAGGTTGCTTTGAAAGTTCAGCTGTGGGCTCCCTGCCACAAAATGTGTTCTGCTTAGCTGAAAGCTCATCGAGGACAATTTAACAACAGAGGCAGATGGCTCAAAGCTTTGCCGTAAATATTTCATTCAGGACTCCTAGTATAAGTCAAGACACTTTTCCACATGTTTATTATGAGTTCAGTTTCCAAAATGGAATTTTGAGGGACATACAAGGCAGAGCAGGAGAATTATGCAATTACGATTGATTGATTGATTTCGTGCCATAGTCGGTGTTGACTCTTAGTAACCACACACTGTAGATAATTTTCCTCCAGGATGATCTGACCTTAATCTGGTCCTTCAGTTATCCAAAAGCACCGCCTCCCCAATACTACTCTAATTAAATCCATCCACCTTGCTGCTGGTCATTGTCTTGTTTTTCCTTTTAGTTTTCTCAGAATAATGGATTTCTCAAGAAAGTTGGTCTTCACATAATATGTCCAAAATATAATTTGATCCTAGTCATGTGTGTCTTGACTGGGAACTCTGGATTAATTCATTCTATGATTCATTTGGCAATATATTGTAAAAGATCTGGGAACTCCAGTAAAAGTTACTGACTACTCTAGTTTAATACTGTCTTTTATTTCAATCCTATCTCATTCCAGCTCCTTTCATTTGTTTATCAAGGTGGTCAAAGTCAAAACAATTTAAAAAATGAATAGGTCCCTCATATATTACTAAGGTTATGATTGATTCTCTCCCCCTACCCCCATGCTTCTCTTCTCAAATCTGATTCTCTTCAGATGTGTTAAGTTATTACCCTCATCATTCCAGTACATTGCCCTACTGATCAGGAATGATAGTTGTTGTATCTGACTGTAAGGTCCCAAAATACACTTGAGTCACCAGAATGCCAAAGAGAGAGACTCAAGGCGAGGCTTGCAAAAAAAAAAAAAAAACAGATTTTATTTATGGCCAAAAACAAAATACTGGGTGGAACTATATCCAGAACATACAGATACAATGCATGCGAGGAGATAGCCACACCTTTGGGAAGGTATGGCGTCCTTTTATACCCTCAGAGACGTCAGCTTAGTACCCAACTCTGGCCTCCCAATCCAGGCCGTGCATTCCTTGTTGTCCTGCAAGGGGGAATAGAAACTTCCCAATTAGTCATCTTGAGCATTTCTTTGTTTACTCAATTGGCCACTTTGGCCCCCTGGCCCTGGAAAGTAGGAATCTATCCAGATCAACATAAATTAAGACTGAGGTGTAAATTATGCCTTGGAGAATATGTACCATGCTCTTAGATGGCACAAGAAAAAAAAACAGGGAGAAGATTGATATGGATTCAGGTCAAATAGCAGGGACATATGTTTGACAAATACCAGATACATTACAGGCCTAATAACAGAATATGTTTGTTACAGGAGATACAAATATAAAGGCATATATGTATTACAGGAACCTAATGGTTACAGAATCTAGTATACCAGTATATCATATCCTAGTATTATTTATTATATCCTTATTATTGTTTCCCTTCATGACATACACAAACAATGCAGATTTAGTAAACCTATTTTATAGAATGTTAGGATTTGAACCAGCTAATCATCACACATTCATAATCTTGGGGCTGTTAAGTCTGTAGTGTGCTCAGACTTTACTAAGTTAAGTGGTAGTTCTAATTGCTTAGCTGTTTTCACCCCTAAAGTTGTTTGATATTTTTGAAACTATTGAATTTTCCTGAGTGCTGACACTAACTTCCTATCTGAGGGCCTGCACTCAAGGAAGGACAGATGATCTTACATTCCATTTTCAACGGATACTGATCTTGAATAACATTTCCTATCCTCCAACAATTTTTTATTTATTTATTTATATGCCGCCCTTCTCCGGAGACTCAGGGCAGCTTACAGGGCATTAAGCAATAGCCTTCATACTTTTGTATATTTTATACAAAGTCAGCTTATTGCCCCCACAAACCGGGTCCTCATTTTACCTACCTTAGAAAGGATGGAAGGCTGAGTCAACCTTAAGCCTGGTGAGAATTGAACTTGCAGTAATTGCAGGCATCTGAAAGCTAAATACTACCTTTAACAGTAGCATTAGTCTGCTGAGCCACTGAGGCTCCTTAATTAGTTACATCATTAATAATGATGTACATCAAGAAGTGAGAGAAGGACCAGGGGAGACATGATAGCAGTGTTCCAATATTTGAGGGGCTGCCACAGGGAGGAAGGGGACAAGTATTTTCCAAAGCACCTGAAGGCCAGATTTGGAATAATGGATGGAAACTGATCAAGGAGAGATTCAACCTAGAAATAAGGAGAAATTTTCTGACAGTGAGAACAATAAAGCAATGGAACAGCTTGCCTTCAGAAGTTGTGGGAGCTTCATCACTAGAGGTTTTCAAGAAGAGATTGGACTGCCATTTGTCAGTGTGTCTAACTTAGAGAAAGAGCCATAAAAGGATCAGGAGTTTTAGGAGAAAGTAGGAAAATGAGAAAGGAAATTGGGTAAGACAGTGGGAGATGAAATGGTATCTTGTTTGTTAAACTTTCATTAAATCAGACTATACAGACAGGATATTTAATTCTTAAAACAGAACAGCTAATGTGTTACAACTGCAACAATCAAGCCAGGATTATTAATAGAAGTTGCAGATAGAAGTTGTTAGAAAGACTTGAAATCCCCTATTAGCATTACATATTCTGTCACAGACATTATACCTGCTGAACCAATTCTGAAATCGTGCTTCAGAAAGAGACATTCCAGGATGGCCCTGAAACATAATATATTCAGGAATTCAACTGCAATGTCTTTCTTAAAAACAGTTTTTAGTCAGAATTTGTGTGTGTGTGTGTATGAAACCAGGAAATCCAGAATGAAGTCATTCATACTTCTGGCAATTTTTTCCCTGAAAACTGAGTGAGCATTACCAGCTAATCTTGTGCTATTATCAGCATGTTCTTTTCCCATGGATGAAATTTTAACATTGATTCCATATAGGAAAGATGCATTTTGAGGACCCTCTGAGCAAACATGACAAAATATAATTATGGGTAGCAGCTGGGTACAACTGAAAATGAAACTT
Organism: Arizona elegans; assembly: GCA_022577455.1. Taxonomy (NCBI): domain Eukaryota; kingdom Metazoa; phylum Chordata; class Lepidosauria; order Squamata; family Colubridae; genus Arizona; species Arizona elegans. Next base: position 288,845,033 of record JAKOOJ010000001.1, read on the forward strand.
ATTTTGGCCAGGTTTCATGTATTATGTTTTTCATTATCACGTACTGACATCTACTGGCTACTTACTGCATTATTAGAGTAGTAGCCTTTAATAGGTGTTCCAAAAGCTTGATTTTAAGAATCCCAGACCATATCCAACTGAATTTCATTTAGGCTTCTTGTGTTTTCAGCAACAGTTTTTAAGCTGCAATCCTACTTCCCTTTGGGTTTTCTGAAGTTTGGGCATATATTTTCCACTGATTGTTATAGAGGGTATAAAAATCAGGATTCATTTAGGACAACTTTGATTCTTTAGCACAGTGTTCTCACCATGTTGATTGTAGACGCATGTCATTCCCCCCCTTAAAAGAAATTACTGAAGACTTCATTTTTAAAAAAGCAATTAATACCTCACAATGTGTAAAAGGTTGTAACATTGCTTCTAAATCTTGGAGACTCTACCAAGTTACAGTCTGACATAGTCAGACTGAAGATGATCCGGGGCAATACTGAATATTCCAACAACTGAATATGGTGTGGTCTACAATAATCATCTCTACTTATAATAATTCTAATGAAAGGGAGTGCAGTTTTCTGATTTCCATCATATGCCCAACAATGATACTTCTAGATGTTCTGAGACTTCAACTTCCATCTCCATACTGGAGAAGTCTGATTTATATTCTTGCTATGGATAACTTGCTGTATCTATGAAACTCTCTGTTTCTTTATGGGCCAACCTGGTCCTTGCATTTTGAAAGGATGTCTTGTTGTTTGCATCAAAGTCTGTTGATGCAGAGTAATAGAATAGAGGATGAGAATGATTATCATTGTGAAGCCAGTTCAGGAGAACTGTCTTCCCATAAGGATCATCTGGACACCTTGCATAGAATATTTATGCTCTTATATAGTTTCTGACCTTTTAAGGTGGGAGGCATTTAACTAGACATTTCTTTGATTTCTCAGTCTATCTGATTGTTAGCTGTCCTAAAAAAGTTGGCAACCATATTATTTTTAACTTTGTGGATTTTAAGTTATTGTTTCATCCTTGCAATTGTGATTGTTTTAAAGTACTGTATAACTACTTTGATATTTGATGTTTTAAGCTACAGTATAAATCAGTATCTACAATTCTTGACTTATAGCTGCAATTAGGACCAGAATTTCTGGTTTCCAAGCACCCAAATTTTGATCACATGATTGTTTGGATGCTGCAACAGTTTTAAGTGCAAGGACTGGCTGTAACTCACTTTTTCAATGCCATTGTAATCTTGAACAGTAGCTAAATGAATGGCTCTCTGTTTATGTCAGAGACACAGTTTAAGGTGCTTTTGGGTTGAAAGGACTAATTGGTGACATCACCTTTGCCCGAGGGTTGTCCATGGACGCTCCTTTCATGAACCAATGGTTGTAACTCAAGAACTACCTGTAGATAAATTGTAGGATTAGATAAATTATGAACAAAAAGTGAAGAATCTTCAGTTTTCTCAAGATCTACCTTCAAGACATGATGATTAATGGAAATACTGAATTGATTTCCTCATTCATAGTTGGTGTTATGTATCTCTAATCATGCTTGCTGGGGAAAGAAGAACACCTAAGGCCTTAAAGATCTTAAGCTATAAGACTGAAGAAAATAAAGAACAGGATGTGGTCCCTGTTTGCTTCAAAAATGTTTGGATGTGGATTTGAATCCATAGTCAACATACTTGGTATTTTTATTGCTTTTACTTGAAAAGTTCAACTGGACTTTAAGGGGAAAAAAGCTTACCCTAAAAACATGGGAACTATTTTAACAATTTTTGGCATCTTGTTATAGTTACTGACACAAATTATAGGACATCAGTAAGATATTTTTCTGTTCTTTCAATACTGTACACTTTTAGCTGCTGGGTGAGAAATAGCAGAGAAGTGCACAGCACAATAACAGCATGCTATGCATTTACGTAACTGCATGCTGCACTGGAGAAGAAGAGGAACTCAGCTGCCATTTTAGTGATGGCAGCACTGAGGCCATGGTCATGTTTAGCTCTTTGCCAGCTTTCATTAAGATCAGCAGAGTCTTATTTGCAATTAGATACATACTCGTCGCTTTCATTATGGCTCTTCTGGTCATAGTGCACAGAGGTCTGAGTATTGGCCACTATAACTTTGCTGTTGTTTTTAATGCACTGCATGAATAAATGAATGAATAAATATTTTCAAATGTTGGACTATGTTTTTATTTAACCCAATTAAATACCTCTTTGAAATAAATTTCTGCTGTGAAGTCTCTTCATTCTCTAAATATAAATTTGGAAAAAGGGAAACTTCTATTTTTATTAGCAGTGCACTTGTAAGCAATAGAGAGGCAGCAAAGGGAGAAGGTCTACTGTTGCTCCCATTAAGATAGCAATAGAATAGAATAGAATAGAATAGAATAGAATAGAATAGAATAGAATAGAATAGAATAGAATAGATTTTTTTATTGGCCAAGTGTGATTGGACACACAAGGAATTTGTCTTGGTGCATATGCTCTCAGTGTACATAAAAGAAAAGATACGTTCATCAAGAATCATAAGGTACAACACTTAATGCTAGTCATAGGGTACAAATAAGCAATCAGGAAACAATATCAATATAAATCGTAAGGATACAAGCAACAAAATTACAGTCATACAGTCATAAGTGGAAGGAGATGGGTGGTGGGAATGATGAGAAGATTAATAGTAGTGCAGACTTAGTAAATAGTTTGACAGTGTTGAGGGAATTATTTGTTTAGCAGAGTGATGGCATTTGGGAAAAAACTGTTCTTGTGTCTAGTTGTTCTGCTGTGCAGTGCTCTATAGCATCGTTTTGAGGGTAGGAGTTGAAACAGTATGTCCAGGATGTAAATATTTTCACAGCCCTCTTTTTGACTCGTGCAGTATACAGGTCCTCAATGGAAGGCAGGTTGGTAGCAATTGTTTTTTCTGCAGTTCTAATTATCTTCTGAAATCTGTGTGATAGTACTTAGACTTATATACTGCTTTACAGTGCTTTACAGCCCTCTCTAAGCGGTTTACAGAGTCAGCATATTGACCCCAACAATTTGGGTCCTCATTTTACCCACTTCAGAAGGTTGGAAAGCTGAGTCTGGTGAGATTTGAAGTGCCAAATTGCAGGCAGCCAGCAATCAGAAGTAGCCTGCAATATTGCACTCTAACCATCTAATACTCTAGCCACTCTAACCAACTCTAAGATCAATGCTACCAATAATGCTTTTGTCTTCTCCAAACCTGAATGATTTTGGTTGGATTTTTTTTTGCTCCTCCTTTCACCTTCAACATCTTTGTTTCAGGAAAGAAAAGAAAGACATCTATGGAGATTCTCAATCATCCAGGTTGTGGTTGTCCCAAAGATGCTTTTCAAAAGTAATTGAATTTTCTTGGGTTTTTCCTTGAAAACATTTCACTTCTCATCCAAAAAGCTTCTTCAGTTCTGACTGAATGGTGGGGGAATAAAAATCCTTCTACTCCCCACCATTCAGTCAGAACTGAAAAAGTTTCTTGGATTAGAAAGGGAAATGTTTTCAAAGAAAAAATCAAGAATGTTGCCTTTTGAAAAGCACCCTTGGGACCACTGAACTTAGGATAAAACTACTAACGCATACAAGAAATACAGTAGAAATGATAATGAGATTGTAGTGGTGGTAATGGTGGTAGTGAGGATGGAAGAGGAATGCATATCATATAAGCATTCCAGTTAGTGTTCATTTCTGACAGAAACATAGGAAAAATTCTTAAATGGGACCATCTCCAAAGACAATCTCAGCATTTTACATCTAGTTTAAGAGAGATGCAGAAAATAAGAAGTCACATTTTTTATCCAGAAATTTCAGTTAAATTTTTTTTTGATAAATCGACTAAAGCTGGGTTAGGATAGATTTAAGGTTAGAGTTAAGTTTAGGGTTAATAATTCTTCAGAAGGTGGCCAAGAAGACCGTGAACTTTTTTTTCTGAACCAATTCCACATACACAATTAAATATATAATGTAGGCTATCTATCCATATACACGGGGTGAAATGTTACTGGTTTGCATCGGTTCAGGTGAACCGGTAGTGATAAAAACTACCAGTTCAGGTGAACCGGTAGTGATAAAAATTACCAGTTCAGGTGAACCGGTAGTAAAAAAAAGCTACGAGTTCGTCCGAACCAGTATTTCTGACAATCAGCTAAGCCACACAATTTATATTCGCTAGAAAGCAGGAAATCATCCTTTCTAGCAAATCTAAATAGTATGGCACAGCTGTTCCCCCCCTCGCTGTTTTACTTACCTTGTTTAGCCTTCTTTTTCCACACAAAGTGCGCGTTTGGTGCACACTATGGATGGTATGTACTGCACATGTGTGTGCAGCATACGTTTGGTGCACACTGTGGAAGTGCGCATGTGCAGTGTGCTTTTAGCACCCACTGCGCATGCACGCACACAGCAACTGGTGGCAATCTGCGGAGGATTCACCACTGCATATACACAAATAATTTTATACCAGAATGGTGTGATGATTAAGATATTGGACTAGGACTGGGGAGACCAAGGGAACTGAGCTATGGGTACTCATGTATGACTCTTTCAGCACAATCTATCTCCCAGGTTTGCAGTGGTGGAAAATAGGAGGAAGTACTGTTTATTTCATCTATTGTGTGAAAGATGAGATGCAAATTATTATTATTTTTAATTGTGTGCCTTCAAGTCCTGCAACTGCCTGAACAGCAGTTTCCTTGGCATCATTTTCGGAACTGGTTTGCCATTGCTTCCTTCCTAGGGCTAAAAGAAATGGACTGGCCCATGTTCACCCAATTGGCTTTGTGCCCAAGGCAAGACTAGAAATCACGATCTTATCACAATTTTTTTAGTTTCTAACCTGATGCCTTAACCATTACGCTGGTTCTCTGTTAACTTGATAGTACAGAGCCTTGATAGTACAGTGGTTTAGTGCACCCTGTTATTAACACAGCTGCCTGCAATTTCTGCTGGTTTGAATCTCTCCAAGGCTCAAGGTTGACTCAGCCTTCCATCCTTTCTAAGGTAGGTGAAATGAGGACCCAGTTTGTGGGGGCAATAAGATGACTTTTTATAAAATATACAAAAGAATGAAGGCTATTGCTTAACGCATTGTAAGCCGCCCTGAGTCTCCGGAGAAGGGCGGCATATAAATCAAATTAAAAAAAAAAAACTATTTACCATTTCTGTTTTCCACCAAGATAATAAAAAGCCCTATCAAACTGTCAAGGTCAAGATAAAGTCCACATATTATTTTGTGCTTTCTACAAATAAGTTTATGCATTTTTTTTGTACTTCATAAATAAAGAAAATTGTCAGCCTATTAATATGCAGCATGCATCCTACAATTTCTTTCTTTCTTTCTTTCTTTCTTTCTTTCTTTCTTTCTTTCTTTCTTTCTTTCTTTCTTTCTTTCTTTCTTTCTTTCTTGTTACTTTTCAATACTGATAATGAAAAACAAAATAAAATAACCTCATAATACAAGCTAGGAGACATTGCCTGCTTCTCAAAAGATGGTCAGGGCATTTGATAGAGCCGATAAAGCACTTGAGAGCCTCTGAGCAAATAATAGTGCCAGGGATCATATTGCTGGGGTGGCTTTAACTCTCCTTGAAAGCTTCAAGACAGTAGTGAGTTGAGGTGCAAACACTACAACAAAGGAAATGAAATGAAACATAAAGTGGTTAAATAATCTCAATTAACTTCCTTTTAGCTGGAAGTGAATCTTTGTTTTGATTTCAAGGTTTGCTTTAACGTGTTTGTGCTGGGTACTTATTATTCTTTGGGCTCTTCTAGCTTTGTTGAGAATTGATACTTGCTTAATAATTCCAGCACTTCGGCCTGATCTGCATTTTCTGCTTGCCCTAGGACAAGGACAGGCTGCCTATGTATCAGGAGAGCTGGAATGGATGACATCATCTTCAGTGGCATACTGCCCAGGTTTTCTGGATCCAGATAAAAATTAGTGCTTTTGGGGAAAAGAGTACAATTCATTTGCTATGCTTCGTCCCATCTTATATAAATGCTTCTGTTCCAATTGGTCTTTGCCTTTGATGACCATTTTCCACAAGGCTGATGGACTGTCTGCCATGAATGACTGGACCTTCCTTGTTTATGTATTTGTTTAAGAGTTTCAGTAGTGAAAGGGCCATTTCTTTGCTATTTCTTTCTTCTTCTTTTTTTATGGGTGAAATTCTAGCCCAAATGACTGGAAAAACTGTAAAATAAAGCTTGTCATTCCCCCCCCCACTTGTTCTCAAAAAACATGCCCCCAGGAGAAAAGCCACACAAAACTACCAAAAAGAAAAGCTCTCATTCTTCAAATGTACCTTGCTGACTCTTGTCAGCTGGACTTAGATATGAGACACATCTATCCATCAATCTCACTAGGTAGACCAGACAGGAAATATACTGGATGAGGTAATTTTATTTTATTATAAATCTATATTAGCAGAATCTTACAAGTCTGAAAATACCTTTCTCCTGCCATCTCCTTTACAACTTGAGAAACTAGGGAGGATCCCTTGTCTTACCTATCCAGCCATGGGCTATATGCTTTCTTTCAACTGACCATTCCCTAGGCACCATCTCTTTGTTCAGTCTCCCAAATTCTTTCCTGCATACCATGAGCTACCATATATCCCATGCTGTGGATAACAGGCTTTTGGAACTACTGCCCATTTTAAAATCTTCACAATCTTCTCAAACCACCAATGTAGTATTTTCCCAGGACACCCTGGAATTGAAAATGATGGTTGAAGGGCCAATGAGATAAGAGAGGGACGGCCTTGCTACAGCTTTGAGGAGTTATGTCTGCTGGGAAAAGTACATGTCCTAAAGCTGAGCCAGGATGTGAGACAAAGCAGACTGAAATCAAGAGATGTGGAGTCAACCAAGGCTCAGAGAACAATGGGGATCAGGGCTAGAAACCTGGTGGCTTAAGGACAGGCTCAATGGGTTCTGATGTCTCAAAGAGAGGACCACAAAACAGTTAGAAACCTACCAGAATCATTTTACTGCCTTTTAAGCCCCATTTTCCATATTTGACAGTTGCTGCATCTGAACCACTTGATTGGTTCATTGTGTTGATTGTGAGATCATAGGCCTGTCAACATTCTTGCAGTATCAGTTTTGCTATAGCACTGTCCATGTCTATAAATATTTTCCTATTTGTCATCTAATCCTGAAATGACTATTTGGATATGGATTATGCTAAAAGTCAAATTGATAGTATAAGCACTGTTGACTCGAGCTATCTTTTAGGTCTGTACAAACTGAGTCTGTATCTCTGTAGATAATGTCTATAGGGCAAAACACCATTCCTTGCTCATATCCTTCATATATCACACTGCTCTTACAATATAAGCACCAAGTATTAAAATAGAAAAGCAGAAAGATTTACCCCATATCTATGAGCTGGAATTTTAAAAGACATACCTATCTATTTATCTTTATATCTGAATTTAGAGGCTACTCTTGTTATGCTAATGTATAACAAATGGATTTGGGGCCTAGAAGGATTCAAATTCAGAATGTTCCCAGTATGAAGACCTTAATGTGTTTCTACTTCAGTATATTGAAGTCTAAGCTGCTGCTGTTTTTCTTTCTCCTCCTCTTCTTAAAGCAATTTACGTTCCTGTTCAAAGTATAATCTCATGATGAAATATCTGCATGGTATAGTTTTATATTTCTATTTTTTAATTACATGCAAAAAAAATGGGGCTTAATTTAATGGGCAGTTCTTCAATTTCTCTTCCAGGAATCTGCATGAAATTTGCTTTTCAACTTTTTACTCAGAAAAATCAAGATTTTACATCCAGGCTATTTCATGCAATTCTAAACAACTCAAGAGTGTTGCCTTACAGAGAATTAGATTGCCAATTGTGCCTTGTCTACTCTGATCGTGATCTTGAAACATGCTTAACCTGGATTAATTAGTTCACTAAGCCATTTTCTGGATTTGCACAATACATTGTATGAAAATATTACTGTAGCTCTTTTTGGTAGCCCTATTTTTTTTTCAAGAAATGTTACAAGGGAAAAAAATCTCTCAGTTTCAGATTCCAGCAATTACGTTTAATTCCAATCCAACCACCTTCAACCAAGGCTGCTGCTAATCCAATCAACAGAGGGCTTTTAGGGCCATTCCGGGGTGAAATCCAGCAGGTTCTGAAGGGTTCTGGAGAACCGGTAGTGGAAATTATGAGCAGTTCAGAGAACCGGGAGCGGAAATTTTGAGTAGCTCGGAGAACCAGTAAATACCACCTTTGGCTGGCCCCAGAGTGGGGTGGGAATGCAGATTTTGCAATATCCTTCCCCCTTGAATGGGGTAGGAATGGAGATTTTGCAGTATCCTTCCCCTGGAGTGGGGTGGGAATGGAGATTTTGCAGTATCCCTCCCCTGCCATGCACACCAGGCCACAACACACCCACCAAGCCACGCCCACAGAACCGGTAGTAAAAAAATTTGGATTCATCACTGGGCCATTTCCCTCTAGATTCAATAAATTGCAATATTCTTCCAGTATCAGACAACATACCTTTACCAGGTTATTTGAATTTGATACAAAGTTAAGAAAAGCTCTATTTTACTTCTTGTTTTAAAACAATAATAATAAAGGTCTACAACCAGATTTACACAGATTCGATATCTTTACAATAATTATTGAATTCAGTCATTGAATATGTGTAAATCTGGTTGTATCCTGTTTGAATCATAGTATCTGCAGGCTTGTGTGGCATTTTTTTTCACCCATCCCAACAGTTTCCTTAAAGGGACAATATATTTTCAACCACACAAACCACACAAACACAATACATACAGCAACCTAGTTCTTTTATTTAAGTAGGACATCATAGGGCTGGAAGAAACTTTGGTTTTCTAGTCCATCCCTTTGCCTCAGGAGGTCCTCATATCATTCTGGTCAAATGGTTGCCCAATCTTTCCTTGAAAACTTTCAGTGACTGAGCACCAACAACATTAGGAGGCAAATTGTTCCAAATAATTCTGTCAGGAAACTCGTCCTAATATCCAGGCTGATCTTCTACCCATTACTTCTTGTCCTACTCTCAGATGCTACCCTGACTATATCAATGTCCTCTTCCCTGTGGCAGTCCTTCAAGTATTGGAAGACTACTATCATGTATCCCACCCCAGTCTTCTCTTCGTAAAGCTAAACATAACTAGTTCCTTTAGCTGTCCTTCATAAGATTTAGCCTCCAGACCCCTTATCATCTTTGTTGCTCTTCTCTGCATGCTTTCTATGGCTTCAGCATTTTTTTTGTATTAAATGTGAATAATATTATATAATCCCCTGTATACTTAGTTAAGAATAAGCTGCACTTATTTACGTGGTCCTTAGATTTAAATAAACACATGTGGTCCCTATTGCTTCATAGAAAAATGGTTTATTTGTCATTTAAATAGATGCACATATTAGTATGTTTGCATGTGTGTATATGCATTTAATTCATTATACCGAAATTCAGCAGAAATCTGCCTATCAAACATGTTAACTCGCTACTAAAGGAGGTAAGGGGCAGGAGAAATGTTCATCTAATTTAAAAGAAATTAGTTGAACGTTGTTTTCTGAAAATATCACTGGTAAAGCTTCATTAGTATGTATTTTCACATTATTCAATTAGGCAAAATACATACAAATGCCAGCAGTGCTGTTCCTACTCAGGGAGTGTTGGTGAGGCTTTAAACAGATCTGAAACAAAAAAATTGCATAAACGGCATGTAATGTCCTGTGCATACAAAGATACCTTCAGGGTTCTAATAAATTCATGAAACTTTTAAAAGCATGATTTCCTAGCAGGCAATCACTTTTAATTAAGAGGATCACCTACAGCAACACATGTCCTTCAAAAACTTACATTATTTTTTTCATTTTTTGAATTTCAAAGTTTCTGTAGTAAAAGTTGAATTGCTGAGTAGCTTAACCTCAAACAGCTCTCAGGCTTTCATGACAGTTACAAACCACTGGTGGTGCCTCCTTTATAGGAAGAAAAGAGTCTTAACACAAGAGAGAAAGAAGGAAATCTCTTTCTACATTTAGCTAGAAGCAAGTATTCCCTCCAGAGGTCAGAAAAGTTTTCTCGAGTTAAAGATTTTTTTAAGGACATTGGAGCTACTTGAACAAGTCATCTCTGTAATTACGTCTCACCATTCAATGCACAATTAATGATTTGAACAAGTAATGTCTGATTATTTCCTTTATCCACTAAATATACAAATTGGTGGCAGTCATTCATTCATAAATTTTAGGTTTCAATGTTTTATTTTTAATAAAATGGGAGAGTTGGTAGAAATCATCAGTTTGACTAAATAAATATAAAGTGGCTGCAGCTGGACTGTAGATTTTAAAGAACAATGTATTGTTTCCATTAGACAGCATGTTAACGTTCCTCCTAATTTTTTTTTTTAATTTCTCTTCTAAAAAGAAATCTTAGCTCATGAGTGTGGGGAATGGGCTAACATTTCAACCATGTATGAAGGTCACTTGATTGCTCAATTATTAACTATTATGCACCTTAAACTGTATCTGACTAGATTGGATAGAACTTCTAGTTCTCTAAATATTTGTGGCACTATGGAGCCACTTGATAGCATTCCTGCCAATAGGACTCCGATAAAGGACAACTTCTTTGCTCTCTGGACAGAGAGAAAGAACTCCTCTTGGGGTGAGAGAGGATGGTCTTTTCCTGTGATCCTAAATGCTGACTTCAGGCTGCTTTTATTAATGTCAGGTCTATTTGTATTAAGACTTTTCTCCTCATGATTTAATTATGGAGAAGCAAAAAAAATCTGCATATACAAATATTAAAATAATTAAATATTTTAATATTTTAATATTTTAAATATTAAGCTACATATTAAAAAAAATCAAACAATAGATACAAACTCAAGGTAAACCACTCCAAACTCAATTGTAGAAAATACGACTTCAGCAACAGAGTGGTCAATGCCTGGAATGCTCTACCTGACTCCATTGTTACATCCTCAAACCCCCATAACTTTAACCTTAAACTGTCTACTGTTGACGTCACCACATTCCTAAGAGGTCTGTAAGGGGGCGTGCATAAGTGCACCAGCGTGCCTACTGTCCCTGTCCTACTGTCCCCATTTATTTGTACTCATTTCCTGTGTTCATGTCCATGTCTATCTTTATACCTTGTACATGTTTGACAAACTAAATAAATAAAAAATAAATGTTTCTGAGATTTGGCTGAGGAAGGGAGGGTTGCCCTGCCCAATATCTCTCCAACCAGATTTTAGTGTCCAGAAGCTGTGACTTCAAGGTTAGGAAAGGGAGCTGGTGGAGATCCTCCTGGAGAGCTCAATTGTGACCAGATGCTGTATTTTCTAGTTTGATGGAAATTTTGCTCCAGTCACAAGCTGCAGAAACTTCTGGAGATAATCCTATGTACTATCCAACCTGAACTGTTTGACCATATTGCCAGGCTGGTGATCCATTCAGACTCTGTACTTGAATGGCAGAGTTTGTCTAAATTCTGGATTTTTATACACTCTGTCAGATTTTACTTCAAAGCAGCTGGAACATAATCTCTGGAGGACATTACCCTCAATATATATTATCAAGGGCAGGTCAGTTACTGGAGATTATGATATTCCTCAGCGCCACCAATGTCTGCAGAGGGTAAGACTATTGAGATAGTCTACCCTGCCTGTCTTATGGATCATGGAAGATTTTAGGGGGTGCTTGGGGAGTTCCCCAATGATATGGGAAACAATTTGATTACACCTCTAGTTGATTTCTGGAAGGCAAAGATGATAGTGACATTCTGCAAAATTACCTTTGAGATCAGTGGTGGGATTCAATTTTTTTTACTACCGGTTCTGTGGGTGTGGCTTGGTGGGCGTGGCTTGGTGGGCATGGCAAGGGGAAGGATACTGTAAAATCTCCATTCCCACCCCACTCCAGGGGAAGGTTACTGCAAAATCCCCATTTCCTCCTGATCAGCTGGGACCCGGGAGGGGTTGGGACCAGTCAGAGGTGGTATTTACTGGTTCTCTGAACTACTCAAAATTTCCGCTGTCGGTTCTCCAGTACTGGTCAGAACCTGCTGAATACCACCTCTGTTTGAGATGCATCTCCCTGTTCAACAATCCAGAGGTTCACTTGATTTTGACAAGATTTTTCAAATATAACCAAATACGAGTAGTTTGTACCTCCAACATGTTGGTAAATGAGGAAAGTATCAGTATTTCTCCATCCTTACTGTCTTTGCAGAATGCTCTCCAACAATACTATTTAAGGTTACTTTAAATCTATTGAGGAGGGTTAGAAAAACTGCTTTCAGGTTGTGAATTTTTTGTTAGAATTTTTTTGGGGGGAGGGGAGGAAGATCACTCATATTCATCCTATATTAGACAACGGTTGGGCACAGTCAGATGAGGTGAGTAGGAGTTTTCTTGAAAAGTTAGCATTTTTTAAAAAACTGAATTCTGATGAAACTGTTGTGGCCCCGCCTTCTGAGCCTGTCCCATCGGAGGAAGAAAGCTCCGAGCATGAGGAAGAGGAGTCAGCCAGGCCTCCCTCTCCAGGCCCCTCCCCTCTGGCACTGTCTCAGGTGCCGGACGAGGGAGAGGAGATTAACAGAGAGACAGGTGGCTCGGATGAGAGTGACGGAGAAACATCATTCCTGGACGCACGCCTCCGAAGGCATGATAAACGATTGCAGCAGCTCAGGAGGCATGCTAGGGATTAGAACTGAGTCACTGGACCACACCCCAGAGACTATATAATAGAGGGTGGTGGCCAGTGATTTTTATGACGAACAAAGCAAACCTTGGATAGTCACTAAAGCCTCGTCCAGAAACTGCTGAGAGAAATATTATTCTGACTGGAATTTTGTATGCTAAGTATCTTGTCTTTCTGTTTTGTGGAAATAAACGCACTTGGCAGACGGTGTGTAAATCGCTGCCAAGTTGGAGATAAAGAACTGGGAGTGTGCCAAAGTGTTTCCTTAACCTTCGGCTGGCTGTGTGTGTGTGTGTGTGTGTGTGGGTACAGGGACAGATCAGAAACGGAAAGAGTTCTCTGAAATGAATGAATGAAAAACTTCCCTAAAATGAAATGAATTCTGCACACTGGATCCTTGCACCTCCTGGCTTACATGAACTGCTGGAATGAGAAAAAGAGCAGGACTTAAAAAGTGGTGAATGCTTCTTTGAAAAAGAGGGTGATGCCACTCTCCCTAAAAGAGGCTGCGAGCATCTCCTTCTCCATAGGCTATACCTCAACCAATGGTGAAATTCAATTTTTTTTTATTACTGGTTCTGTGGGCGTGGCTTGGTGGGCGTGGTGTGGCTTGGTGGGCGTGGCAGGGAAAGGATGCTGCAAAATCTTCATTCCCACCCCACTCCAGGGGAAGGATATTGCAAAATTCCCATTCCCATCCCACTCTGGGACCAGCCAGAGATGGTATTTGCCGGTTCTCCAAACTACTCAAAATTTCCTCTGCCGGTTCTCCATAACCTGTCAGAACCTGCTGGATTTCACCTCTGACCTCAACCTAGCTATTTTGGATTACATCTAACCCAATCTCCTTTGTAGACTAGGTACTGGTAGTAAGGAAATAACTATGAAGGAACATGGAGAGGTGGGTTATTTAATCCTTTCCATTCTAAATTCATACTTTGGTATGAGAGAGAAATTGTTTCTTTCTTATGCCTCATACTTGTGGATGATCTGAGGCAGGACCTGGATGGGCAGAGTATGGTTGCTTTGGTCCTGCTGGATATCTCAGTGACCTTGATACTATTGGCTATAATATCCTTCTAACTTGCCTATGAAGATTAGAGGTCAGAGGCACTGTTCTGTAGTGGTTTCAATCATTCCCAAAGAGGTGGTGATGGGAAGGAAAGATTGAGTCCACTCTATTGTGGGGTGCCCAAGTACTCAGAACAACCCCTCATTTATATATAAAAAATATCTATGTGAAATTGCTGTGAGAAGTCACAAATTGATTCAGAGTACAATATCATTTTTTTGTGAATGATGTCCAATTGTATGTTTCTACTCTGGACTGAGCAGGAAATGCATATAAATCCCGACTGTGACTAGTTGCTGTGTCAGATTGCATGAGAAGAAACAAACATAGGTTGAATTTCACCAAGAAAGAATTGTTGTTTATTCAAAAGCCTTTTGCTTCCATCTTAGTTCAACTCAGGTGCTAGACAACGTTGCATTTCTCTGAAGGTTGCATAGTCTAAAATAGTTGTATAGTCTGAAGGTCTCCTGGATTTGTGATTCTTGCTAGATCTGTGGGTGGAAAGTATGGACATTTCCCAGATTTTGACGGTTCAGCATTTGTAGTTTATTTTTCTGGAACAGAAGACACTGACAACAGTAACTCATGGCTTTATCATCTTAAGGGGCTTTCCTTCAAGACACCTGTGAAATTACAGCTAATGGAAAATACAATTGCCTTCTAAAAGCAGAGAGATAAGATTCATTACAGCAAAATAATAACTATTGCAGAAGCTTCATTGAGCTGAAATTCAAGCTGCTGGTTATTACATATGAAGGTCTTTATAGCTATGGGATTATCTCCCCCATATTCCTTGTGTGTCCAATCATACTTGGCCAATAAAGAATTCTATTCTATTCTATATAGAATCAGCCCATCCTATACTGAAGACCCCTCAGAGAAGGACATGAGACTTTGTAAACAAGTTTTATCAGTGGTTGTCCAGGCCTATGAAAAGCCTTTCCTTTCCAAATGCTTTAATTATTTCTATATTCGGTAAAACAATGTTCTCACCAAGCTTTTGGAAAGCAAGGACAATATTGGGGCTGCTGTTCCTCTCCAGTTGTTTCAGAGCTTCATTTTACTATGATTTTAATGGACTTTGTTAAGTTTTTCTAAGTGTGAATTGCCAGAGTTTTGATTGTAATAGCATGTAAAACAAATTAATTTAATCTTAATCAAATTAAATTAATAAAGGTTTTGCCTGCGAACTGTGAAAATGCATTCCTCCATGTCAAATATCACTATTCACCATTATTATGCATGTGTGAAAAACAAGTAAAGCCTAGAGGTTTGTTGATTTGGGATGTAATCTGGATCAGCAGGATATTATGGTTGATGCAGTATGTTAGCAGTACTATTCTATAATCCTAGAATAGATGTTTGTCTTATGTAACCCAGTAGACCAATATCTTCAACAGCAACAAAGCAGTGCAAAAGTTTACACACAATACAAAGCAAATTAGCTGCCAAGCCCAGAGGACAATGTTATTTAATACAACTTTGTTTTGCTTGGTTAGTTTAATTGAATATTAGATTTCTACCCTGAATCAATAATAGCAGCATTTGGGGGGCACTGGATACATTTGGAATCTTGAAAAGCTGTCTCATAAAATAGCTGTCATGGGATAGGGCTTTATACTATCTTCAACTATTTTAGTTGGCTAAAAAAAAACTATGAAAAAATCTAACACTCTCTAGTTGCTCTGATGATAAATGAAAGGCTGACAATAGTGCAGCTGATGGGTTTGTTGCCTGTTTCCTTTATTGTATTTTTTAAAAAGCAATTCACTGTTCTATCAATAAATATGTGCAATATATGGGAAGTGATTAAAGTTTAGGACAGAGTGTGAGACTTCCAACATCACCCCTTGACTTTCCCAGTTAAAATGGTTATACAGTAGAAAGACTAAGAATGGCTTTTCTCATCCATTCCTGACTTCTTGTAGAGCCACTGTGAATCTGAATAGCTTCAACAGAATCAAAGTCCACCAGAATCAGATGGACCATGAGCTGATGCAATATTCATCACGTTTTATGTCAAAACTCAGGCAGCCACCAGGGCTGGAATTTTGTGTCACTTCTGAGGTCAATCACAGAGGAATTTTCAGTGTTCTTGCTGTTTAAGTATAGTCCACCAATTGGACTGTTAAGAGTGCAGCCTTGTCTTATCTTGGATGGCCACCATAATCAACTACCGTAATTATGAACAGTTTCTAACCTTCCTGATTATTTTTAGTGGTTGAAATGGATGGATAACCCTTTGAAATGGCTCATACACATTGCAAAGGAGTTAACAAAGATGTACAGTGTGTGGCAAACAACTAGATTATAAAGGACGGCTACTGGACAATTAAAAAAAAGAGTGGGAAGGACACAGCTGCATCACAATGATCAAGATGTGCCAGAATAAATTAGCATCATGCAAAGTTGGGGCCATGTTTAATTCATAGGCTGTGCCTATATTTAGCCATCTTATTATGTGTAATATAATCCATCCGTTTATTGAAGGTTAACACCAAGAATTACTCCTGGGTATTCTGTAGATGTGTCATAGGTCACTGTAGCCCTTCTAATCTCAAGCTACTTAGAAAGACGAAATGGGGAGGGGTAAAAATTATATAGGGTATCAAGTTAAATGAAAAGAAAATGAATTCTAATTGCTGTTATCTTATCCCAGGTGCTTTTTTTTTATTTTACTGACAAAAAGAACATGGGAGACAAAGGAAATATTATCAGCAGTTAATAAAAGAATACTGTCCTCTGACTTCATAAGCATACCACTGCTAAATTCAAACACTTATGTGGCATCTGAGACTGACTAAAAGGGAGCTGCCACTGTCTATGGAAGCACACCGGGAATCAGTGGATGTAGCACTGTCAAGAAGCTGTAGAAAAAGTCATTTGAAAATGATGCAAAGTACAGGAAGAGACAAAATTTTGAACTTTGTGAATGTTCAGTGAATAAAAAGAGTGCTAAACCAGAAGCTGTTTTACTGTGTTTCTGTGTATGGAAGAAGCATTCAAATCTGTATTCAAGAGGGAAACTGATACTTTGTTCTTAGAGAAAGGTATAGCCTTGAAAGTACCAAGGTCTCAGAAAGTGTCTGGGTTTTTTTGGATATCAGTGCATTAAGTATAAAATAATACACCTTTAAACTAGCAGTATAAGTTATTGAGTTGAGGGTTGGACAAGATCTAAAGAAGTTCGTGTTTCTTTTGGTTATAAAGTGCACTTATAGTTAAATTTGTCTCAGGGGCCAACCCATGATATTTGCATCAGTCTAGGATTGGTGCTACACCAATCCTTCTTTTATCATTTTGCAACTCAGTTGAAGATGAAGTTTCAGCTGAAGAAATGAATCTGGGAAACTTTTCCAGGTTAGATGCATGGATAACTTTCCAGTTTAAGAAGCATTTCTTCTTATTTCATTCAACTCTTTGCTCCCGAAGCATCTTTTTGGAAAGAAATTTGAAACACTGCACCCTGGTACTTGTTAGGTGGGGAAATACTGATTGATTCATGAACAATGTTGCTGGTGCTGAGGATGTTTATAGCATGGCGCAGGAATTATTCTAAGAACTTGGGGACTATGTAAAAGTATCTTCAATTTAACCTGTCTCATCAAAGTGGGTGTAAGAATTGTCCATGCATGAATTTTCTTGGTAACCCACTGAAGAAGAATGTGTGCAATTCTACCAGTAAATGTTCTTCTTATGTAAAGACATTCATAACTTTTGTCTTACTTCCCCAACCCAACCCCCCACATTTTTTTTTTTTTGATTGGATAACTTCTTTAGAACATTTTCAGCACATTCTTTCTGGATTTCAGCATGTAATCCTGGACATGTGGAATAGTGAGTTTGTTATGCAGGAATAAATTGGTGGATCTATTATGTGTACACAACAATATTCATAAATAGCTCAACAGTTCTTCATCAAACTGAAGTGAACTATCAACTTTTTGGGGATGTATGGAGAACTGAAGATGGCTCTGCGATAGCCAAGCTGATGACCATGGCAAAGACTAGGGAACGGTGAGCAAACCAGCTCTTTGGAACTTTTCTGGATAAGGAGAAGACAAAAAACTATTCACCTGTGCTCTAGATAGGTGTTTGGTGTGAGGAGACTATAAGAAAGCAGTTGCCATAGGTTGAACACTGGGAGATGTCAGGATTAACCATCTTGCTTGCAACTGTGCTGGAAACTTTCAAACCACATTAAGTTTCCAAGCCTCACTTTCTAATTACTTCTGAAATTGCTCATTAACTACTTCTAAGTTATTAGAGCCCTTCAGAATGACAAATTTGAATATGCTATGTGAGTCTGCCTTCAAGCCTAAATTAAAGAAAATTTTAATCACACGTTTCATAATTTAAAGAATATAAAGTAAACAGCAAAACGTTAAATATGCTTTTGATCTTAAAAAGTTATAAATGGACTAAGTGTCCAGATAAAATTGGAATATTGATACTTTTTGAATTAATTATAAAGAAAAAACATCTTGTCATGGGAAATAGATTCTGTTTTGGTTTTTACAAGACAAAGCAAAAATAAACAATTTCATGATTTCAAAACTGGATTCTAGAGGAGGCTAAAATTTTTAGGTAAAAGAAAGATTTACAGACCTGTAAAATGTTGCAAAACATAAGAATGAAAATATTGAAAGAGATCTTCAAAATATTTAAGAATGGAATCATAAAATAACCATTATATAAATAATGCCAGTAATGATTTCTGCTTGTATAGATTATATCCAAAGGATGTTATTGAAGAAACAACAGATGTAGAACACATTTTATCCAACAAGATATCAAAGGTGAAATACAATAAAATAATACAATAAAAATAATATAATAATACAATAAAAGAGAAATACAAATGAAAAGCCAAGAAAACGACCCGAATTAAATGACCTGGATACAAAACAGGCTTTTGAAGTACTCTCTGTGATGGGACAAAGAAGAAATGAAGAGAAACATGGATATATTTCTTCCTTTTATTTCTAATAATATTAATCTTTAAAAAAATAATATTGTTTGAAATAAAAGGAAGAAATATAAAGTTGGGTTATTTGATCAAGATTACAAGATACTTTGTTACTTTTGCAATACCTTACAGACTTCCTGCTGACATTAGGACTGAAAAGATTATGTTTTGTGGCTTTATTTATAGATAAGATATGGGGTATGGAATGAAGAATGACTTATTATAAAATAAGAGTGAAAATTACAGACGGAAATCTAATACAGATAAATGCAGAGTTCTCCAATTAAGAAGAAAAAAAATCAGCTGCAGAAGCATTACGTGGGAGATATCTGGCTTCATAATACAGGTAGTCCTCGATTTACAACAGTTCATATAGTGACCATTCAAAGTTACAATGTCACTGAAAAATGTGATTTATGACCGTTTTTCACAGTTACGACCTTGGTAGCATCCAGGATCATGTGGATCAAAATTCAAATGCTTGGCAACTGGTTCATGCTTATGACTGTTGCTGTGTCCCAAGGTCACATGATCACCTTTTGCAATCTAACAGGTGCTAAAAAGGTAAATGCAATTTTGGACTGCATCAATGGAATTATAAAACTACTAGAAAACTCGTAGCCCATTGTGTTATCTTTTCAGAGATATTTTTTCACTCACTGGAGCGTCCCCCAGGCCCCGACCCGAGGCAAAGGGTGAGCAGGCAGCATGCAGGCAGAAGGATGGCGAGAGCCAGGCCTGAAAGGTGGCCAAGCCTCACCGTGTCCACCCTGAGATGGCCCTTCAGCTGAGTGCCTAACCTTCACAGGCAGTGGGTGAGCAGAGCAGGTGAGGCATGGAGATCAGCTGGCCTGCGTGACCAGTGTGATAGGCAGCGGTGAAGGCAGGAAAGTGAGGCATGGAGATCAGCTGGGCCGCATGGTCTGGGCAAGCGAACCAAAGAGTAGGTGGGCATGGGCATGACTAGCCACCAGCCAAGGCAGGCGAGGTGAAATAGGGCAGGCTGGGGCAGAGCGGGGTGGAGCGGGGCAGGGCCAACCAGTGGTGGGATTTGCCAGTTTGCCGAACTGCACAGAATTGTAACAACCAGTTAGCCTGAACCAGTCCGAACCGGCAGCAGCCCACCTCTGCAAGAAAATGAGGGACTTTTCCAGACAGTTGCTGTGAGTCAAGAGTGACATAAAGATTAGATAGATGATAGATAGACGATGACAGATAGATGATAAATAAATATATGGAGATAGAGATGATAGAGATAGATAGATGATAGGCAGATAGACAAACAGATATAGAAGAATCTCTTTTAATCTATAGAAAAATTAAAATGCATGTTTGAAAGATAATTGAGATATCAAGATGAGCAAACCTGGGGCCAAATGTCTTTTGGTACATTAACTATTTAATGTTGGGAGGAATTGGGAGGAAGAATAGATCACCATTGTCTCTGGAGGCAGGGAATGACTAAAAAGAGTTAAGATGGCACTTGCAACACAGATAAAAATCAGTTCTACAGTGAAACCCACCCATTTGCCCTCACCCATGGCTGCGTCAGGATCACAGCAGACTGTATAATGATATGGAGTAGAGAGTGTGGGGCAATGACACAAAGGGACTCAGGCCATGCTGCACTCATGAGGTTTTCCATATTGTCCTCATGGGAAGGAGGTCTTTATTTTTTAGGATTTACACAAGCACTGCTAGCTTCTTTTTTTTTTAGTCTAAGAGCACTAGAAATCTACCTCTTCTTTTTCATTGTTCATCCAGATGTGTTCCAAGGGCCACGAAAAGATGTTTGGTCCACATACAGCTGCAGGGTCACAGGCTATTTTCCTGTGATCTACTTCAACCCTCTACGAAGGAAGAAAATCTGTTTCTTCAGCATTTCTGAAGTTACTTTGTAAAGATTAGAAGCCATACACCTAAGAGGTGTACGCACAGTTAAATTCATCATTTCCATTCATTACACATTAGGGCTAGGAAATGGCCTCATGATTGATCTGAAAGTATTATGAAGTGTCATTCTTTTAGCAGCAGTCTATTACTCAATAATTATGTTTTGCATATCAAAAATACTTTATTCTTCAACCATTTGTAAATCTGTAGTAACAAGAATAACAAATGCCTGTTTGGGCTTTGGATGAGCTATTGCCAATTGAAATAACCCAGCCTCGGTCGGTGCCCAGTGTCCAGACCAGTTAACCATATAACTCAGAATTTCCAGCAGAATAGGATGGTCCCAGTAACTACAGGCCATCCTATTCTACAAATTACTATTGTAATCCCAACCTTTCTGAATGACATGACATTGGGAAAGGTGGAAATAGACATATTGGGCAGCTGGACCAATAATCCTACAACTACTTCCTTTTCAATTCATCTGTCACATTAACTCAGTGCAGAAGAAGAAACTGTATTAAACTCCTCTTGGTCTACTATAAATGATCATATAAAGATAGAATTAAAACTGATAGAACCTGTCTATTTACACTCAATATTATACTCAGTGGAAATAAGCACTAATACAGTATTGCTTGAAGTTAAGGACTGACTGTTCACTCTTCATTCTAATTCATAATAACATTCAGTAGCAGCATAATAATTATGATTTGCAATTATAACACAAATGACTTTTTGCCAGATTAACTGGCATTTGATTTGATTAAAAATTTGAACTGGAACTTTTAATTATTTATGAAGTAGGATTTCGCTAGTGTTTTACCAGCTTTTGCCCATACTTACCTATAGAACTTATCTTCGGCATGAATAAAGAAATGATAATGTATGTATAATATCAGCCAAGCTAGATGTGTGCAGTACCTGAGCCAAAAGACAAATTAATACTGAAATCATATAAAGAGGATATAAAAAAAGATCTACTTTCAGATCAAATGAAACATTTGTAAAGAGCTGTATTCAAAATGGATATAAATGCACCATTTTCTTCAAAATTATCAGTGAATCAAAGAGAAAAATTACATCCAGGAAGATAAAGCGGGCAACCAGCAGCCTAACCACGTGAGAGGGAGAAATACATCTTTGAAGATGCTCCTATGGCTCCTCCTAAAGAGCCAGATGTTGCTGGATGAACAATGTCCCCTCAGCATCCACGTTCTGATTCATAGGGAAAGTGTGGAAGGCCGTCATCTCATGCATTCATTTAAGACCAAAGTATTTTAAGAATTTTAACCAAAAAAAAAAAAAAAAAAAAGTGTATGTGTGTGGAGGGGTGGGGGGAGAAGTGCTTTAGATAAGTTTCCTTTTCTATTTTATTGGGAGAGGGAGAAAATGTAGTTATGAACAGAAAACCTCAAACAAACGAATGCAAAATCATTGCTGCAATTTCCCAAGCACAGAATCAGTTTAGGTGGCCATTTCCATTTGTACAATCAGATGGTGCTTTTCTAAGTCTGGAATGCCTTCTAATTAAATAACTATTGCTCTGTCTTTCTGAGTAAAATTCTAGAATATATGATAGTAACAGAACACAGTATTTTCTTGATAAAGGTATTGGATTCTTTTCAATCTGAACTCATATCTGGTTTGGAGAGCGA
Source organism: Arizona elegans (assembly GCA_022577455.1). Lineage (NCBI taxonomy): Eukaryota > Metazoa > Chordata > Lepidosauria > Squamata > Colubridae > Arizona > Arizona elegans. Next base: position 288,867,354 of record JAKOOJ010000001.1, read on the forward strand.
AGCGCTGTTATAGATCAAGACTGACAGCTCCAAGAAAAAGATATTGAAGAATTATGCCTCATCCTATTGTCCCATAGGAGTCATTGGGGATCTACTTTTCCACTAGGAAAACTCATCAGGTTATTGGTTAGTTTTTATTCTGCCAATGATATCAAACTCTATTGTCTTTGATATTAGCTTTATACTATAAAGAACACCTGATCCAAATGCAGTGAAGGATTGAATATGAGTTAACAAAATGAAACTTAATCTGAACAAAACCACAACTTTACTATTGTACTTATTAGTACAGATTTAATTCAGATCTACAAATTTATCAACAGGATCAGTTCATAACTGTGAAGTGCCTTGAAATCCAGCATAACTCATGGTATTCTAGTGGCTTAACAATATTTTTACCCAGGTTTTCAAATACACTACTTGTATCTCTTCACTACTTGCATCTCTTCATGAAAGAAATGTATCTTGGTCATTTAATTTGAATTTAATTTTGCTTTTACAATTTTAAGACTACCCAACTCCTCCAAACTCTGGGAACTTACAAATTTGCAAATAGCAAAGTTAAAAGAACAAAAATCATAGATGTCTAGAAAAGAAAAGAAAATCCATAGAAAATTAAAAAAAAAAACATATGGGGGCTTGACAGCCATCCTAACTCTTTGGAGAATAACCATATTTTCAGTGATAGCATCACCAGGGAGGCAGCTATACAGATATCTGGGGAGATGTTATTCCAGAGGGCAGGGTCATATATGCCTTGTTACCTCCTGATTAAAGCTCACTTAAGGAAGAAGAGGTGGGAGGAAGGGGAATAATGGTCTTTGAAGGATGTAATTCCAAAGGCGATGTCATACAAAATGTAATATGACATGATGACATGGTAAACACTAGCACATTCTATGAATGCTTCCAGCCAAGCATTTAGTATGCTGCTATGTCGGTTTAAAAATCTCCTGTAAATTTATTCTAAAGAATATTTTCAAGAGATTCTCTGGATAATGGGGCAGAGGCAATTCACTGAGATTTTGATCTTGTCTTGATTTCAAGATGTACAGCTGTGCTCTCCAACCTGGTACCCTTCAGATAATTCTGAATCAGCCAGACCAAGAACATGAAAATTATAATCCACATATTTCTGGAAAGTGACAAATTAGAAAAAAACTGAGCTTGACCAGAAGTGGAAAAGTCAGCTTGACGAGCAAGAACATATTGCATCGTGAGTGCATAAATCATCATAATAATACAAATTACCAGCTAAATAAACATTTTCTAATGCAGTTTGCATGGGATAATTCATCAGAAAACCAGACCAAAATGAAGCATTCCTCTATATTGTTTTGAATGCTTGTTTGGAAACAAAAAAGCTTGGTAAATGCTGCTTCATATCTTTTGAACTTTCTAAAATAAGGCAGCTACCATTCACTTAGAATGAATCGCCCACTATACACAATTCAAACAATACAACAGATAAGGAAAGTTACAGTCTTTTTTTTTTTTTTTTTTTACTATTTTAGCTATCTATATAGGTCTAATTTTGAAAACATTTTGGGAAATGTTTTGCAGTTGAAGACGTTCAGACCACTGAATGTTTGCTGAAAATGGATATAATATTTGAAGTCAAAACAGGTTCAAGTAATATAAAAGTTTGTTCTGTGCTGCATAAACTGGTTTCAGCAATTAGCTATGAGGAGTTGCATGAATGAATCTCAAATGCTTTATTACTTGGAGGATAAGAGCCTTATGGAGAAAACTTGGCCATCTTCATTTGATACAAGGAAGCTTTTTGTTAGAAGAAATGCCCTTATTTATTTGTCGGTCTACCTCTTTATCAAATTTGCTCAGTTTATTTCAAAGTAGATAATTTCCAATCAGATAGCTCATGCCTACGAAACAAGCCATTTCACATAAGCCATGCTAGGTTGAATAAACTATAGTAGCCTGGTTTGCCAAGCCATATAGTCTACCAACCAAAATGGAGTGCTTCAGATAAATAGCTTAACTTGATGTGTGGAGCCATCCTTTGAATTGCTGTTTTATTTTCTAGTAAATATAGACACCTGTGACTTCCCAAATAAGGGACTGAACACACAAAACAATTATTAATATTGGGTTATAACCATGTTTGCATGTGTTGCCTTTCAGTTCCCATTGATCTCTCCCTACAGTTAGAGATTTCCATTTGTCCTTGAAGTCTCCAAATAAATAAAATATTAATTTTATTTAAATTAAAATATGAATTTAAGAAAAAAATGAAATCATAATATTCACAGGTGTCTGAATTAACGATGTTGACTCTAGTTCAATTTCCCAGGCAAGTGAGGGACTCACTGTATAAGTGTTTATCAGTAACTTTAATTAAGCTACTGAACTGAAAATTAGGATCTTTTCAGCGGTGGCTCCATATCTGCATTCTCCATAAAAGTGGATTTGGCTTCTCTTTGGTGTCTCTGTTTCAGTTGATTTTTAGATTGCATATTGATGTTATATTATTGCTTTCTGTTATAGAATATTGCAGTTGTTTATCATCATTTTTATTTTTCTGATTAACTTCGAGTATTGGAATTAAATAATTTATGTTGCTATTTTGTAATTTATTCTTTTGGGGAATAAAAGTAAATTATTAAACGATTCACATGCATGAGCTAAAGGACTGGTTTAGAGAAATTCAATGTCCCTCCTTAACAGCAAGCTTCCCAATTGCACCCATGAACATTTATATTTTGTAGAGTTATGGCATAGGTTGTTAAAAGCATGTTTTTACAGAAACAATGAAATATGATTATGAGTGTGGAATAGCCAACCCAAAAATAAAACAAGCAATGTTAGTATTACTGATTTTGATTTACATATACCCAGAAAGCAATTAGACTCATGTTTCAGCTGTGATTACAGTATAGCAAATTAAGAACATTGTGTTAGAACCTATGCAAAAAAACATCTTATTTTAATGCCCTAACTTCAGATTCAACTACGAGAAACCATTAATTGACTCCCAAAGTTACTTTGTCTGGATTTATTAAAATAAGTGCAACCTACATCTGACAAATGAGAACACATCTGCTCCACATCCTGGCCACAAACCCAGCACAGTATTAATTATATTGATGGGTGATGCTGAAGCGCGAGTTGCACTTTATTTATAGTGATCTTTGCTAAGGGAATCATTATAAAAACAGCTTTCAGAAATGAAACATTTTTTTAAGACACCACACAGAAGTAAAGAGGCTTTACAATAGAATGTGAAGCATATTGCATAGAGAAGGAGGGAGGGAGGGAGGGAGAGAAAGAAAAAGAGCCAGAAGCTGCCTTGATTAATGCTTGCGATTATCAGCAATGCAAATCACTTTCACTTATTAAGTCTTGTTTAATATCCTAATGAAGCTTCCTGAGCAGATTTGATAATTCCAGCAAAAAGTGACTGTAAACCAATGCCCTTCTAACATGTTGAGAATGGGTAATGGTGTGTGTGGGTGTGGATATATTTATTTCCTATAATTCTGACCTAGGTTTATACCTCGCAGAGGATACAATTAACCTTTTCAATGCCAAAAGAAATTCCCAACATGATCCAGCTGCAAAGGGTCAAGCAGGTCAGGCACAAATGATGTTTACCTTTCAGCTTCTGTGCAATGCCAAACTCAGCTTCTCCAAAGCAGTCAGAGGAATATTTTTTTCATCCCAGCTTTCTCAATACTCTTATTGCCCGCAATAAGGAATCTATTGCAAGCAAATGATCATGCCATGGAAAGGAACTATAGGGGATAGTCCAGTGGTGGGTTTCTACTGGTTTGCCCCAGTTTGGGCTAATCAGTAGCAGTGGGAGGCTCCACCCACCCGCCTGGACATCATCACGGAAGCTCTGCGCATGGGATAATCAGTAGTGGTTTTCACTTACGTTTGCTACCGGTTCAGAACTGTGAGTGCACATGTGCAGAGCATCGATGATGATGTCTGGGAGGATGGGCGGAGCCTCCCACCACTGCCGCTACTGGTTAGCCTGAACTGGGGCGAACCGGTAGAAACCCACCACTGGGGATAGTTTTTTTCAGGACATTTTCTGGACAATGTCAATAGGGAAGCATGTGCTTGCTGGTCACAACCCATCAACCCCATGGTGCTTGATGGCTGTAAGGGCATTTTCTGAAGGCAACTCTTCTGTACAAAGGAATGGCCAGGAACAAATGCACTGACAAATTTTAAATGTTACACAGATATGCAGTTTGTTCCTAAAGTTGAATGAAGTGGATGGAGCCTTTAACAATTAAAATGGCTATGCTTTGCTCTAAAAGAGAGATGTTCAACCAAAACTCCAGGGATGGTCATATGTTGCACCCTTCTCCCCCCCCCCCCAAAAAAAGTTCAGGGAATGATACTGCCCATGATTCCGCAGATGTTGCCTTTGCATGAGAATTTTTAATTTGACCGAAAGAGAAAAATTGTAACTTCATGGGAAGTAATCATATTAACTTCTTTAATTAAGCTTACATTTCAATTACTCCAAATCTTATTTTTGCCTTGGGCCCACCCATTTTTGTCTTCTAACTCTGCCTTTATTTGCCACTCAAAGACAAAGCATAGTTCTTGTCCCCTCTGACAATTTCCCCTGCTCTGGGCAATGTCTCCATCTGTCAGTGGTCTTCTTCTCTCCCACCTTCTCTCCCTGAGATTTCCACCCCCACCTCCTATTTGTATCCTGCCTTCTGCCTCCCTCCCACACAGCTCCCTCCCACCTCTATTCCTTGATCAGTCAAATATAGCAGCTCGTTGCAGAGAAACTATGGGGTATAACATCAATGGTTATTTATTAAAAGTGTATGCCACAGAAGCCTCAAACCTCACAGTGGCTTACAATAATATATTCAATATAATAAAACTTTCCCAATAGATTAAAAATTGTACAATATGTAACAAAATTAATAATTAAAGCTTAATAAATATTAGATTTTACCTGTTTTAATCTGCACAACTGCCTTGGGAAATAATTGTGCAAAGAAAAGTTATTAGTCATAAGTCACCCACTGAGTTCCTAAAAAAAATTGGGGCTAGAATCTGATTCTTCCAAGTCCAAATCCAGGGCTTTAAGCACTGCACTGCATTTAATACTTCAAACAGCAAAAGGTCTCAAACTGGCCCTGGCATTACCTAGGGTTACAAGATCTGGGCTACACAAATCTGGATTACCGATTGATGGCAACAAACAAAACAGAAATCCTTATTACCACCAGAGGAAACCAGATTTTTGAACCCTGTGAAAGTTCTAAATTACCGCAGAACTTCCAGTATCTCCTGAATATCTAAATCATAATATTCTCCCTTTTTACCACAATCTGTGTGTTTAATTTCTCTTCACCTAGAACAAGGGGTTGGTTGCTGAGAGTTTGCAGGGGTTCAGGAGAACCTCTAGAGCTAATATTCTGTGCAGTTCGGAGAACCATCAAATACCACTCCTAGCTGGTCCTGCCCACCCCAACCCTCACCTCCCAGGAGTCCCCATGAGGCCTGTTTTGGATGCAGGTAAGTGCAGGGTGCACACGGAGGCTTGGGGAGAGCAAAAAACAGGCCTACCAGAAGTTCAGGAAGGGCCTCCAGAGCCTGGGGAGGGCAAAAATGCCTCCCCACCGTGGTGCAGGAGGCCGACTCAGCCTCACCCACCATGGCCACATCCACCCATCAATCAGGTAGAGAACCTCTTGCTAAAATTTTTGAAGCCCACCCCTTCCTAGAACATTAACATGTCAGATAACTTTTTTCTAATGCAAGTTTTCTTTTCCACCGTCTGCTATTCAGAAGAGATTCTTGGCATGGTACACAGAAAAGCTCCCATGGGAGACTAGACTATGGGCTTTCCTAAGTCCTATTCAGATATTAGTCATGTGAAGGGTTTAGTATATAAATGATGAGAACTAGTTTCTAATAGGAGTGGCTGTACATTCCTCTATAGAGTGGTGATACACTACTATATAGATCTTAAGTCAAGAGGATGAAAATGTATAGATTCAGATATAAAGAGGAGCGGAGAGTCATACAGGGGCATGTTGGAAGTGAGGTAAGGAAATCTGTCAAGCTAAGCATGGAAAGCCAAGGGTTAAGAGCATGGGTGAAATCTACTTATCTTCCCTACCGGTTCGGAAGTGCATGCGTCACATGCACATGTGGACCCTCTGTGTATGCGCAAACCCTTCTGCGCATGCGCAGAGGATAAAAAACAGGTTACTTCCTGGTTAAAACCAGGAGGTAATGATGACTGGGTGGGTGGGCAGAACCTTGCACTGCCATCACTACTGGTTCTATGAACCACCTGCCGCCATCATTACCAGTTTGGCTGAACCGGTCCGAACCAGTAGCATTTCACCCCTGGTTAAGAGCCTAGCTTTTCTCCATCTCTATGCATTTTCTTTTCAGATAAATGTTGTAAAAGAAACCTAGAACATAATGAAAATAATTGGTCCTACTGTACTTTGGTTAATTGACCAAGTTTTTCTGAACACTAAATTCAGAGGAAAGTATCTGGCTTTCCTACAGTTGTCATGATATTGGAATATTCATCAGGTCATAAATGAATAAAACCACTTTTTTTAATTTCAATAATTATAGAACCATCCCCAGTTTAAAAAGAAGTCATTATTTAAGAATGTAAAGAAGCAAGTTTGATTCAAACAAAACATGATTCTATTTGTGCTTTCAAGGAAAAACAAGACATCAGTTTAAATTACTTTCTTAAAGTGGCACATCTTGTGGAAACCCTGAGGGGAAAAATTGTGATGCATAAATGTTGAAAATTTATTTTCTATTTGCCCTCTTAATACTTTAATTGGAAAATATGACTATGGCTTTGAAAGGATGGGAACTGTAGAGAAGGTGCAATAGGCATCAAATGAATAAAGAGACAGATGGTATGGTACCTCAGCAGCCACTATAGAGAGGCAACCAGGAACTAGAATGGAGATAGAGATGTGGATGAATAACTGACTGCCAGCCAAACAAGATCTGCTCCCTGAAATCCCTGGGTTAGGATTAATATTTAAGGGAATCTGAAAGAAATAAACTGATGAATCAAAAAAATGGTTATGGCTGGAAGGAATAACCAACTTTGGTAGCTACAAGACCAATGAAAAGGATGGACACTTAAAAATAATATTTAGTACAAGGAAGAAATATCCAGATCTACTGTATGTATATCATTTAATTGAGCTAACAATGATAAAGCAATTAATTTGAATATGTGAGGAAAAAATAAATGAGTATGATCTTGAATGTTCAATTTCCTTTAAAAATCTCTGTGTTTTACTTATGCTACTCTGGAAAGCTTAATGTAATAAAAATAAAAAGAGATTTTTTTTCCAGTGGTAGGCTAATGTTATGAAATTTTGCTATTTTATCTTTATTTTGAATTTTAGCAAACAATAAAATGTGTTTCATTCAAATAACTTTCAAAGACCCTTCAGATGTTATTGTATATCTCCATTAGACCATGGCCAAGGTCAAAGATGATAGAAGTCAGTGAACATTCCCTCACCCAGTTTAAAGAGGATATTCATTTATAGTAGTTGCAACTGTATAATGTCAAATCTCTCTGGTAGCAGCCTGAACTAGGAATTATTAATGCCAAGAACACGTCTGTTGGAACTTTGATTATTAATATTAGTTAAGAAGAACATGAAAGTTATAGCACAAGAATTCCCAGCAATCATATTAATTTCAGATGAGCAACAGATACAGGCAAAATAGAATGGAAAAGTCCTGATTTTCCTTTGTACACTGAGAGAAGGATAAGACTATTGATTGAGTTGGTAATAACTATCAGATTTTAAATCAGTTCTCCAAGCACTAGTTTGCTATCACCGAATGCCATATTTATATTCTCCTTATTAAAGCTCTCTTTTGTTAGGTTTTTGGTTTGTTTGTTTTTTATTTAAAAATAGGGCTAAAATATCCATGAACTGAGCTATAAGGATACTGCTTAATGCAAATACTGAAAAAATTCAGTAAAAAGAATATTCATCCTGAGTTACAGAATGTAGAAATGTGTATATTTCAGCTTATTGATCAACAACACTGGCCAACTTCTGGCCCATTTTCAACTATGAAAGTCTCTTTGCTGTCTTACTAGAATACATCCAAAAAGGAAACCCTGTAAAAACGAGCCTTTGGATAGTCAATGAAGATAAGGCTCCTAAGTAGCCTTATACAGTATTTTCCCTATCTTTGGGGAACATTGATACAGATTTTGGGGAGGAAAGGGAAGAGAAGTTCTGCTTTCCAGTTGACGCAATGCCTGTGTGGACCTTGACACTCTTCTAACTGTCCTTGTTTGATAGATATAAGATGTGAAAAGCCTGAGGTAATAGTGGATGATATTGCATCTCCACAATCATCTGAATTTGAAAATAGTTAAAATAAATACAGACACTTAGTATTAGATACCTCACACTTAGTGAAAAACAAAACAAAATGTGATTAAAAGGTTCTGTTCATTCAGGGAGATGAAGATGAGAAGAAACACCTCTTCCATTCATCTTCTTGCCTTTCTTTAAGAAGTACATCAGACCATATTTCAAATAAAGCTTTCCGTTCTTATCAAAAGCACCATTAAATGTACTACTAATGTCTTCCTTTGGGGGGGGGGGGGCTAATGGCTAACAGCCAATTGCAAGATGATTGCTAATAAAAGCAACAGTGACAACCATACTCCGAAGCCCTGAGTCTTCGGAGAGGGGCGGCATACAATTGAATTAATAAATAATAAATAATACCATTAAAAGTGGTAACCAAAGCAGGGCATATAAACAGCCGTACATTTTTGGTGCTTCCATAAAAGAAGTTTGCTGAACATTGCTTGTATGGTAAAATGAATGTAAAAATCAGCATATTTGTAATACTTCCCAATGCAAAGAGAGCAGCAATTGTTTATAAAACAACACATGGTTTATTAATTACCATAATCAACAGTTGACACTTGGACAACATGAGTCAGTAATAGAAATTATTATCCCATCAGGCTTTTATTACTATAGTATATAGAGTATATTTGCAACCATAGTCTCAACCATAAAAAAAGTTGTTTCCACCAAGGTGAAAATCACTGAAAAGAATTCGCATTGGTACTTGTGCTTGAATTTAATCAATGGCTTTTCTGACCTCTGGGCCATGTAGACAAAAATCAGTGGCCAGTTCTGTTTTCTCTAGAACAATCTGTAGTAATAGAACTGGAAAGCATCCATGCCAATTGGCAGAAGTAAACTATGGATCATTTAGCACATTTTTGTCCCACAGGTTAACATTTGAATGTTGGGGCATATAGGAAAAGAGCAATGTAGTTTCTTGTCTGAAAAGAGAAGAAGGATAGATAAGTTATTTAAAAGTATTGCGGATGTTTTTGGTTATAGAGGAATTGTGAGTTTCTCAAAAAGAAATCTATAAAATCAGACCAAAACTCCTCCTAGTTCAATGTTCAGTGGTCAACCAGGTCGCAATCTGGAAAGATCACTGTCAACATGCAAGAATGGTACATATCTTCTTTTGCTATTCTCTATATAGGTCTTTAGGGAAAATGGCCTTCAATTCTGGAGGTAGTCACCAAGACTAGAACTGATATATCTATATTTAATGAATTTGTGCAATCATTTTTCAATATAATTGTTCCCAACTGATAGTAGTGATTTCCATAGGTTATAACTATGATTTTTTAAAACTCATAGTTGAACATATTATGGGTTAGAGCTCCATGTGAGTCCAATCATCAACTGTAGATGTGAAGGATTTGTCATAGATTACTCAGAAAATAACTTCATGTCCTGAAGATACGATGTAGTAAAACTCTCATAATTCCCATATTTTTTTTCAACATAGTACCTTCCAATGTGGATTATAAAACATGAGTTTGGGGATGATAGATGTAACGTTTGTCCTATACTCCAGGATGTAAGTTTAAATTACAAAGAAGAAACCTTGTTTGAGGTAAATGGGTGGTTTAGAAATGTGAAATATAAATAAAGAAATAAAAATCTCAATTATGCTAAAGTGTGTTACATACCTTCCATAGTGGAAAGGCAAATGGAAATAAAGGACGGTGTGGTATTTAATCATAGTATAGTGATTAAATTTCCTGTAGGATGATTTATTTTATATGTTGGGTCAGGCTTACCTTGATTGTTATGAAGCATTATGGACAATCAATACCAGGAGTCAAACTATGTTCATTTTTTTTTATTTATTTAATTTGATTTATATGCCGCCCTTCTCCGAAGACTCAGGGCAGCTTACAATGTGCTCAGCAATAGCCTTCATCCTTTTGTATATTTATACAAAGTCAGTTTATTGCCCCACAACTGGGTCCTCATTTCACCTACCTTAGAAAGGATGGAAGGCTGAGTCAACCTTGAGCCTTGGCGAGATTCGAACCCTGCAGTAATTGCAGGCAGCTGGTCTTAATAACCAGCTTAATAACAGGGTGCCTTAAACCCCTGTACCACCATTTCTTTCATCTGGAGCTGAAGACACTGCACTGGGGCCTGAGTTTTGACTGTTCATGTATAGACAGAAAGGGAGCCTATCAGTGATTGCAAGAATTGGAAGTAGTTTGCAAGAGACGACAAAAACCTTTATATTGGTAAGGAAAATTTCACAGTTTGATGGCCTTTTTTTATATCTTCAATATTACATTAAAAGAGCCAATGTGTTAAGAATATTTTACACATTGTTTTTTTTTCTGCAACAGTACAGATTGTGTTTAGTTTGAAAAAGAAGGCCTGAGGAGCAAAACATGTCTTTGCTTTTCTTCAAGGTTAGTTAGTTAGATACAGAGGTGGGTTTCAAAAATTTTTACTACCGGTTCTGTGGGTGTGACTTGGTGGGCGTGGCATGGCTTGATGGGCGTGGCTTGGTGGGGGTGGCAGGGGAAAGTTACTGCAAAATCCCCATTTCCTCCTGATCAGCTGGGACTTAGAGGCAGAGAATAGATGGGGCCAGTCAGAATTTTTACTACCGGTTCTCCAGAACTGGTCAGAACGTGCTTAAACCCACCTCTGGTTAGATACTACCCTTGTGATTTATGCCTACCATCTAGACACTAGGTGTTAGGCTTGATTCAGCAGCACAAAACTATTTCAAGAGAGGGGAACATAATATAGCTCAGGATTGAACTATAGAGTCCTTGGTGCTCTCTGAGCTTGATTGTTTGTTTGCAGACATTTCTGAGGAGCCGTGGTGGTCTAGGGGTTAGAATGCAGATTGCAGGCTAATTCTGCTGACTGCCAGCAGTTTGATCTCATCAGCTCAAGGGTGACTCAGCCTTCTATCTTTCTGAGATCAGTAAAATGAGAATCCAGATTTTTGGGGGCCATATGCTGACTGTAAACCGCTTAGAGAGGACTGTAAAGCACTGTGAAGCAGCATATAAGTCTAGGTGTTATTGCTATTCCATTACCTCACTATGTAACATAACCAGTGCTAGTGAATATGGGGTGTGCTTCCTGTTCAAATACATTACCTTGCCCTACCAGTGTTGGTAGGGTGTGGTCTTCTTCTCTGTACTTTTTTTTTTTAATTTGATTTATATGCCACCCTTCTCCGGAGACTCAGGGCGGCTTAGAATGTGTTCAGCAATAGCCTTCATCCTTTTGTATATTTATACAAAGTCAGTTTATTGCCCCACAACTGGGTCCTCAATTTACCTACCTTAGAAAGGATGGAAGGCTGAGTCAACCTTGAGCCTTGGCGAGATTCGAACCTGCAGTAATTGCAGGCAGCTGGTCTTAATAACCAGCTTAATAACAGGGTGCCTTAGACCACTGTACTTACTTCCTTAATTAGAATCCTGTTTTCTGCTTGATTGTTTGTCTGGTGTTAATCCTTGATTATCTGGGTGTTGGCTGCTGGAAAGCACGTGTTTGGGTCTCTCCCCCCCCCCTTTAGCCATCAATAGACAGTTAGAGATAAACCACATTTACACACTATTCAAAAGACACAATAAAAAGGCTAAGCAAGGATCTATCTACTTAATTTGCTTGGCAACAACACAGAATTAGTTTGCCATTGGATTCGGTTTTGGAGTTAATTCTCCTATGGCCTCCTGTGTGCAAGCAGAGTCCCAATGCTCTCACCTACTTCTTTCAACTTTAGAGATTTCAACTTTCAACTTCTTTCAACCGCACCAAGAGCTCATGCTTCATCATGGTACCATTATTAGGGTCTCTGGTGGGTTCAAGCCCTCTCATCATGACAAGGAAGCAATTCTCTTAACAGGCTATAAATAAGACAAATTCCCCAAAACAGATAGCACTACTTCCAAAATTAAACATTTAATTTTTATCAGGTCCGCCTGATACGTCAGTTGCGTCTCTTTCTAAATCGGGACTCCCTACGCACGGTCACTCAAGCACTTGTCACTTCCCGTCTGGACTACTGCAATGCTCTCTACATGGGGCTCCCCTAGGGGTGCACCCGGAGGCTCCAGTCAGTCCAGAATGAAGCCGTGCAGGGGATTATGGGAGCGACGGGGCGCTCCCATGTGACACCTCTCCTACGCAAGCTGCACTGGCTTCCTGTGGTCTTCAGGGTGCACTTCAAGGTGTTGGTGACCACCTTTAAAGCACTCCATGGCTTAGGGCCGGGGTATTTACGAGACCGCCTTCTGCCGCCAATAGCCTCCCACCGGCCAGTACGCTCCCACAGAGAGGGACTCCTCAGGGTGCCATCGGACAGACAATGTCGGCTGGTGACCCCCAGGGGGAGAGCCTTCTCTGTGGTGGCACCTGCCCTCTGGAACGACCTGCCCCCAGAGATACGCACGATACCAGACCTCCGGACTTTTCATTGGGCCCTGAAAACACATCTTTTTCACCTAGCCGGGCTGGCTTGATCCCATCCCTTCAATTTTAATTTGTAATTGGTTTTAACCCGGGTTGTTTTAATTGGATAGCCAAATTATTTAATGTTTTTAAATTGCTTTTAAATTTTATATGTTATGTTTTACCATGGCTGTTCACCGCCCTGAGTCCTGTTGGAGAAGGGCGGTATACAAATAAAATAAAATAAAATAAATAAATAAATAAATTGCTATAGCCATGAGTCTGGACACATCCAGGAGCACCAAAGCTGAGCAATTAAGTGATAGTGACCATTAGCTAAGCTAAGGTTACTATGGAAAAAAAAAACTTTCATCCACTTCCACAGTGCTTGCAAGAATGCAATAGACTCTGAGGACAGAGGAATCAAGAAAACCGCCTGCCCCAAGTCGGGCACCATCTTGTCGCTTTGACCAGTCACCTTTTAAATATTTATGTTTTATTTTTATCTCTGTGTTAGGGAGACATTATTTGTGCACAAGGCTGTTAAAAAATCAGTTCTAAGGGAAACACACTTCCAGCTGGTTTCCTCCTGTTTTCCATCTGCTGTCTGTATGAGCTTTTGGAGTCATTTAACTGTTTCCTGCCATGGTAATTGGTATTTTGGAACATTTTAGGCTTGGGAGGGAAGGGAAAAGGCAGCAAAAGCTTGGAGCATCTTTATTTCTGCCGTGGATTAGCCTAGTTTTCCCTAATCAACACTTGCAGTCTATAAAATAGGCGCCAGAATGTTCAGTAGGTAAAAAATGTATAGATTTTATTTGCATGCATGTGCTTTATATGAAACTAAAGTTTAAGAGTTAACTTCTTCAGTTTAATATCTTTACAGCCCTCTCTTTTTGTTCTGGTACTTCCTCCTCCCTCTCTTTAATCTTAAATATGTAAATCCTCAATTTATCTGGAATTATGTAGCAAAAGACTGATGTGTGTGTGTGGCAGATTATAATATTCTATTGCCACCCCTGATCCTCTTTACCTCTTATTCTTTTCATAGCCGATAAAAAAAAAAAAGCTGTATGCATGCCATAAGAATATATTATTTTAAGAGTCTCAGACTTGGAAATTGATTTCCTTGATGAGAAAAAGAAAAGTCTCCTTCTGACCCACAGGGTCACTTCATAATCCTATCACTCTGTATGAAAAAGCTCCCCCCTCTCGATCCTTTTAGTAGAAGATGAGAATATTTCTGAAAGGGATTCTTTTTTTATTTTTTCAACTCAGCAGAGAAGGATGACAAGGGACTTAGCTGCTGATAGAGGGGTGTCCTATTCAGAACACATCTCCTGTGATTAGAAGAGACTCCAAATCTATTTCCAGATTGGGCAGTTTTAGATTGGTATGTGTAGTTCAGGATGAAGCATATCTTATATTTTTTTTTATCAAAAGTGTTTAAGGTTTAAGCTTCAGCTCTTTTTTTTTTCTTTTTCTTTCCTTTCCATTTTTTGGGGTTAAATTACATGCAGAGGGATTTGGTTGGCGTTCTATAACAGAGATTGGTACAAGCAGCCCATCATTTCTACGTATGGGTTTTATTTAATAAGATGGTAGATATGAAATGACTTTTCCCACTAATGATTAAGCTCAATGATTTTTGAAGTGCATTGTTGAACAAAAAAAAAAAAAAAACAACACGTGATATCTATTCAATGTTAAATAATCTGTTTCATATAGAATTACAGATACAACCTGAGGACATTCTCAACCCATCATGTATTTAAAATTGGAGGATTTAGAATGGTTTTATAGTAATTCCAGATTGAAGTCTTGCAAATATGAATTAGTAATACTTAAGAATGAATGATCCGATCATACAAGGTTTGGACCAAGTATTCTGTATTGATTTTTTTTTCAAAACTGTCAGTGAGACATTTATCTTCAGAGAGGTTATAGAATATCACATTAGGTTTTGCATTCTAAATAAATAATAATTATATACACAATAATGTGAAATCACATCCTCCCGTTCTTTAGCTGGTGTTTGCCTTCGTACGCATTGAGTTCTTCTCAGGAACCTATGATGACATAATGTATCAGTGTACTATATGCACAGATACAAGCAGTATGGACTTTTTGACAAATTGACAAATGGAAATTTCAAAGTGCCTATTTTCTTATGCGCCATGCAAGGTTATTTGGTTTCGCACCCAGTGTGCCAATAACCACTGGAACCACTATAGCCAGTTTATGTCATAATTTTTCATTTCAATTTTCAGATTTTGATATTTTGTGCTCTTCTATTCTACTATCTCCTTGTATTACCACATCAATTCATCCTTTGTTCCCTCTTCATTTTATTTTTAATACTATTATTATTATGGTTGATTGCGCTTTCAGACAGATGTTTAGACTAGATTTGGCATTTTACCCATCTATTGAGTCCTTCCCAAGGACCTAGGATAAGCAGATATTGTTTGTGTTAAAGATATTGCAGGATGTAAGCTGTTCCAATAAAGCTGCCTTTTGCAGTTGACTGATGGTAATTTGGTCAATGCCAGTGGTGTTCAAGTGGTGCTCCCGATGTTTTAGGATTGCACTCAAGGCACTTACTTACTTTTACTTATGAGACTTGTGTGCCATCCCTTGCTAAAGGCAGCTTACAGACATTGAATAAAATGCTGACTAAAACAATTAAAACAATAATTAAAGATCTTAAATCTAAAAAATTAAATTTAATTTTTAAAATTATTTTAATTATTTTATTATTGTTATTCATTAAAAATTAAAAGTAAAATTGTGCAGGATGGAGAGAGAGAATTTTCTACAGCAGTGGCCCCCAACCTTTTGGGCACCAGGGACTGGTTCTGTAGAGAAAGGTTTTTCCATGGACCGGGGGTGGGAGGCGGGATGATTTTGCATGCTGCCTGCATGTTTCAGATGGGGCTTTGCTTGTTTGTGTGAACTGGTTGCTGGCATGCTGCGGACCAGTGCCAGTCCATGGACTGGGGGTTGGGGACTCCTGTTCTATGACAGCTTAGTGACAATGGGACATGATCACTGGAAAAACAGGGAGGGCAATTGTCTGCACTAGTTTTTCTTGGCAGTTTTCTTGGGAATGTTTTTCAGAAGTGGTTAGCCATTGCCTCCTTCCTAGGACTGCAAAGAGTGGCTGGCTTTGCGCTGAAAGGAATGACTTGAACTTAGAGTCTCCCAGGTTCTAACCTGATGTCTTAAATATTTTTTATTTTTATTTATTATTTATTAGTCATATTTTTATGACGCCCACTCTCCGAAGACTCTGGGTGGCTTACACCAAAGACAGTATACTAAATAGCATATTGCCTCCAACAATCTGGGTCCTCATTTTACCCACCTCGGAAGAATGGAAGGCTGAGTCAACCTTGACCCGGTGAGATTTGATCCGCTGATCTGCTGAACTAGCAGTCAGCTGAAGTAGCTGCAGTACTGCACTCTAATCACTGTGCCATCTCGGCTCTTACTGCACCAAACTGACTCTCTAATAACATTTACAGTATGTATTTATTTTATATATTTATACTCTGCCTTTCTATGGTTGCTAATACTCAAGACAATTAAAAGCAGTAATATAAACATAAAATGCAATTTAATTAAAACATGGAAAATTAAAAATGTAAGGATGATTCATGAAGTCAAATTAACTGTATATTTCAGTTCAAATGAACTGAAAATACAAGTTTGATAAAAAGAATCCTTGCTTGCCAGTGGACACATATCAAAGATAGAGAAAACGTAATCTTCAGTAGGGACACTTAGAACCTGAGAGGAACCACAAAAACAACCATCTCCAGTGTTCTTGCCAAAGAGAATTGTTACTGTGATAGATCAGACACAATCTTCTAATGGATACTGAAACTTGAACAGATTTATATGGAAAACTATGGTCTTTCAGAATTGAAGTTATGTAGGATTTTATAGATTAAAAATTTGAAATTGGGCCAGGAAATAGACACATAGTCACAAATCTGCTGTTTAAAAAGTTACATGATTTGATTCTTATCAATGGACTGGCTATAGCATTTTAGACCCCTGGAAGTTTTTGAATATTTTTCAAATATTATAGAGAAATTATTGCAGGTCTCAGATGTTGCTAATAACAACTTCTATATTATCTATAATAGAATTCCATTATGTGTTTCTCATAACAAAGTCAGGAAGTATAAATGATCAAAGTATGTTCCTAAAATGCAAGATACATTATGAAGTATTAGGTAGTAATAAAAAACTAGTTACGTATGTCTTATTGTAACTTAGAATATGGATTTAGACTTACATAGTTTTTCAATAATTGTTATTGAGTCTAATATTGTTTATTCTTGTATAGATTCATAAAATAAATGTACCATGTATTTCTGTTGTAGCACACAGAAATAGCAAAGTATGAGGTTCCCCAGCATTTATCAAGTCAAAAAATTCATGCAAATATGCACACAAATAAGTCTTCATTTAGTGACCACAATTGGGGCAGGTAACTTGCCATTAAACAAAGTGGTCACTAAATGAAACTGTGTTTGTGCTTACAATCTTATTTCAGCTTTACAAATCTGTGAAAGTCACAAATGTGGGTATTGATTGTAAATTTGCTTTCTTATCTGTGAACATTGACTAAACTAATTATGTTGTTTGAGCTACTATAGTTTTGAGAAAAGGACTTCCAAAACTCAGATATTGATGCATTTTAAAAGGCATCCATTAGGAAAAATTATACTAAAAGTGTCCCTTAATAAAAGCTAAATATTATGATGTATAATTGGAAAGGTTGTGACACATATTAAAATCTATGAGATAGCTCTATACCAGTTTTTGGCTGATCTGCACAACTGGAAGTGTTTCCAAAATCTCAGATCTTTTTAAAAGACTAAGATATCCAGATCTGCCTTGGGGACCTTTCTATGCAAAATCTTTGCTGTATCTTTGAGCTATGGGAGTGAGAATGTGTAACTTGAGTTTAAAAAGGTAGAAGGCATTAGCATAGTTAGCCGCCCTAAGGTGCAAGCCCCCCCTTGGAATTTGCTGATAAAGGTAAAGGTTCTCCTCGCACATATGTGCTAGTTGTTCCCAACTCTAGGGGGCGGTGCTCATCTCCATTTCAAAGCCGAAGAGCCAGCACTGTGCGAAGACGTCTCTGTGGTCATGTGGCCAGCATGACTAAATGCCAAAGGCGTACGAAACGCTGTTACCTTCCCACCAAAGATGGTCCCTATTTTTCTACTTGGATTTTTTATGTGCTTTCGAACTGCTAGGTTGGCAGAAGCTGGGACAAGTAACGGGAGCTCATCCTGTTACACGGCACTAGGGTTTCGAACCGCTGAACTGCTGACCTTTTGATCGACTAGCTCAGCGTCTTAGCCTCTGAGCCACCACGTCCCTTTATTTTTTTATTTCTCACATTTCTATGCCGTCCAATTCCCAAAGGACTCTGGGCGGCTTACAATAAAAAATTAAACAGTGCAAACAATCCCATAAAAATGTTAAAAAGAAAAACATTAAAACATTAAAAACTTTAAAAACGTTAAACACATGCACTCCAACATGTGAGTTTAGGAAAGCATAATTCTTATTCAAGTGTATGCATCTTAGAATCATTGGAGTTAAGCAAAAAGCAGATCCTGCAAATTCCTTCATGTGGCTACTATTTTCTACAAAGCATTTTAATAACATGGTCAATTTTGGTTCATTTATAAGCATTCTTTTTGAAGGAGTATAAAGGTCCAGACTCCAGGAGGCTTATACTCCTGAGCCTTTTTTTCTTGCAACCTATAGATTGGAGCAGAACAGGTCTACAATCGGGCTACTCATAAGATTGACCTTCACTCAGCTCCTAAGCTGCTTTCTGTGATGATGAACCTTTTCAGTCTTAGCTTATTACTGAGGGCCAAGCTCAAAACTTGAAGCAGTCATGTTCCCAGCAAAGAAGCATCCATTTTAATTTTACACAGTTCCTTGAACTGAATTTTGGACAAGTGCAGGAAACTAAAATTCATCCATTTTGTGAACTGCCAATTATAAATATGGTTGCATAATGAACATCAACAGGAAGCCCTATCTGAATTGAGGGCCCAAGGCGTTACCTGAAGATGCTGCATAGTAATGCCAAGTTAGCACAAGAGGTTTTGTCGCTCTAGGGAAAGATACATTTTTCAATTGTTTAATTGGATGCTAAGCAGTACATTAATAGTATATATAAAAGTCAAGACAGGACCAGTTGACTTTCTTCTTTTATTATTTTTAATTTCAATATATTTTTACCTGACATTTTAATGTTCCAGTTAATCTGGAATTAAAAACTAGTTACATTAGTTAATCTGTTAAACTAATTAATTTGAATTACAAAATTGGCTTTCTCACCTACTGTCCAGATTATTCAAATATAATTTAAGATCTCCATTTAATGATACATATATGTTTCAAGGGAATCAGCCATACAACAACAACAACAACAACAACAACAACTTTATTGTCATTGTATGTGTATACCCATACAACGAAATTCACTTAACACCCAAAGACCAGATCCAACACACATAACAATCCCCAAACACACTCTCATCCACCACATATTCCCCACCCCTAAACCACCTAAACATCCACACAACAGACCAAGTAATGCTGTCCAACAGCTCACTGATAGTGGCCCTTTAGTTCATTGTTGAGTGCAATTATAGCTCTGGGATAAAAACTATTCAGAAAACATGTGGGCTGAGTTTTAATTGTTCTGTAACTTCTGCCACTAGCTGTTTGTCATGGCTTGGATAGGTCCCACTTACTGTTGGTAGAGGACTTGTCCTCACATGGAGCTTCCATCTCATTGGAAACCTATTATTAAGGCAGGCTGAAGCTGGAGACCAAGGTGTTCTCACTTGAAAATAGTGTTTTCCATTGGAAAGTGGAAGAAAAACTATTATGGAAATGTTTTTCTTCACAGGGCATTGTAGAATTTTCAGAGGTCAATTACCTGCTAGACTCCACTTGGTGTCTTGCAGAACTACTTCCTTCCTTCCCTCCACTCTGAGCTCTGGGCCTACATGTCCATTTCTGCTCTGGACCCATGTCTGGCATCTTCCCTTTCTTCCCCTTCCCTTTTATTCTTCTTTGGCCAGGAAATCTTCCAGAAGGCTGATATTTCTATTGGTAAACTTCAGGTAAGAGGATGATTAGAATTTTGCATAAACTAAGCTCTATACACTGTTTTGTAATGCTGAAATAAAGTTGTGGCAATCTAGAAATCTTACAGTTCAAGAACTAGCTTCTCTCAAGTTTGGGGAGAAAAAATGGTACATTCTGTCCCCTGACTCCAAGAGTAAAGCAGAAGCTCTCAAGCAAATCCTACAATCTACTCAGCACAAGTAAGATCAAGGCAGGAGACATAATTCTCTGCTTCTCCCAGGAATCATTTAGTGTCTGCTAATTGTTGCCCTGTGGATGACCCCTCTGTGTGGGCAGCATCGTTATCAGTCTCATTTCTGAGGCACGGTTTTAAAAAAAAGGCTGTTTGGCTCAAGGAGGTGAGGAAATTACATCAATGATTATCCAAAAGATAGGTACCCTCTCTTTCTGCCAAGGTATTTCCATAGTGGAAGCAAACATCCTGCAATTGGCAGGGGCATCTGTGAGGGAGGAGATCAAAACACACACAAAAAGGGGGTGATAGTTAACCTCAAGGTCATGGCCGCCATTTTGAGCTTTTTAAAAATCCTCTTTGTGCATGTCCCTGGAATGTGAGCACCATGAATTTAATTGTTTTTGTTTTCTTGGGTGATTGGAGCAAACATGTGTTTGTGTTCTATTAAATTCCACTAGAATAGTTGAAGGGAATGGAAAAATGAACAGACTCATTATTTTGCAACTGTAAACTAAGGGCTGTCCCTAAGTATTCACTTTTACTCATGCACACAGACAGAAACTGGTTGACAACATTCAGGAAACAGTGCTATTCTGAAGAAATGACTGTAGTTACAAAGATAAACTGGCAGGAAGGTGTCTTTGGAATGAGATGAATTTAATGAATCATATCTGTATTTCTTTTAAAAAATCCCCAGCTGCTCTTAAATTTCAGGGGGATTTGAGTGATAAAAGATATTTCCTCCGTCCTTTTAGATGTACATTAGAACAGAGACAGCTTGGAAATAAACCCTTCTGGGAATCAAACCTCCCTCTTCTCTAATTTGCGTTAAAGAAAGAATGAGCCATCCATGCTCCTGAAACTTAAAGGAGCATAATTAGTTATTTGCTATTACTGAACTAAAAAGAGGAGGAGTAGACCATCTTTTAGATTTTGCATCTACTGGGCTATTGTTAAAGCAAGAGGATACTATTCCCATTTGCCCTCCTTCTCTCTCCTCCCGTCATGGAGCACATTCTTTCTGAGCACATTGATTTATTTAAATTAAAAATAATGATCCCCTTTCTCCTGTTCATTCTTTCCATTTGTAGAACACTCTCTATAATTCTTATTAACAATTGATTGCAGGTATTGGTGTCAGAATGTCTAATTTGATACCCAAAAGTTGAGGTGGGGGATCCACATTCAAATTTTGGCAAGACCCACTGCTATTTGAATTTAGTATAAGAGACTGCTGTGGGTTATATTCCCTTGATGAGATAGAAATGTGATGGTTAATCATTCAGCCTCACTGTGATTTAAATTTGCAAATGTTACAATTCATGAGAGCTGCTCATTCCTGTGATATAATATGAAGTAACACTGGTGTTTTTATTTTTGCTAATAACGACATCATCTTAAGGGGGCCTATATGGACCAATACTCAAAGTAGCCTGCTACAAGATCAAGACCTATTTTGGTAGTCAAAGATCCAGCTAGGTGGCAGCATTTACTGGAGCACAAGACGCTAAGAGAGCATCTTGCTAGCATTTAGATGAAAGATCACTAGGCAAGTTGTAGGCTGGGATGTTGAAAAAAAAAAAAAATCTCTCCAAAAGGCCATGCCAAGCAACTTTTGTTGCCAAAATCAACGAGACCCATGCTTCTCCCTGCTTAGCTCAGTGGATATGTTTAACTGATGCAATCATTGGCCAATATTTTTAATAGTGGGTGAACCCAGCCATTCCTCCTTGTGAGCAATGCTACTGCAAAACATCCACTTTCTTTTTCTTGCCTAGAAGCCATGTCGTGCCAGGTTTGCTTGATATATACTTCTGGTAAGAACAAAAACAATTCACTATGTCGTTTAAGATGTGTTCATAGAATCTATTTATTCTAATCAGGAATGTCTGCAGGGTATGATCGCCCAGAGTCACCTTATCAGGGAGATGGGTAGCATATAAATGTAATAAATAAAATAAAATAAATGGTCAAACAGTCAAGAAGATGATCAGAATGGATCCTCCTGCTTTTTATACATATGCATCACAAAGGCAGAGGTTCACTACCAAATCACCATGACTGCTATCTTGACCTTTTTTTTTTTTTACTGTTTCCTGTAGTTATGATTCTAACTGAAAGTATTGGATTCACATAAACACAGTTAAATATCATAAACCCCAGAATGATGTCATTCATGCCACTTAGAGAAGATTAAGGAATCACTAGATTACATTTGTGGCTAAAGCATTGTTGCCAGCAGCCATGTCATAAGGGCCCACGTTGGGATTTTCAACTAGTCACTGTCTCTTAGGATTTTAGCCTATCTAATTCTAGTCTATCTCTGTCACAAGTAAATGCCTTATTCTCAAATGGGGAAAATGTACATACACAGGGTATCAGGGGTTAATTTATTCTTCCTTCCTTAATATATTCATATGTAACCACTCCCATCCTTTACTCCACCTTATTGATATAAAAGGGGATGTATGTACCTCCCTCTTGCTTCTATCTGTGATCATTCAGAGAATATAGAATGCCTATTGTAAATAAATAGTACTTTGTTTGAATACTTTGTTCCTGAGTTATTTATTGAGTCTGATCCTCAAAATATTGCAACAAACTGGTAGCAGAGGATGGTTAAACTGACTCAATAAAAATAGACATGCCTAAGAAAGGAAACTTCAAAAACAGAAGAGAAAGACCCAACACCAGGGCACACGATAAAGAGATGGGAACGGATCAAGAAATGATCGATGAAACAACGGCTATAATAACTAAAGAATCTGAAGACTGCATTACAGACAACGAAGAGGTAATCGATGAAACTGACGACCAAGAAGAGAATGAGATAGAGGGCAACGATCTCAGATCGGAGATACTGAGACTACTGAAAAGCCAAAAAGATGACTGTAACCTCATCGTGAACCTCCGAGACATCATAAAAGACAGCGGAGCAGCAAGAGAAAACCACATCGTAACAGCTGAATCTAAAGACCTAAAAATGGTGAGCGAATTACCTATAGATGAAAATGTAACGAAAAGAAAGACTAACGGTCCCGCACAAAATTTTGAATGGCAGCCATCTTGGTTTCAACCGACCACTAAGATGAGCGAAGCAGAGCCAATCAGAAAACAGGATTCAAAATATCTGGCGCGAAAAGCCATACACAGTGTGAAAAGTAAAAAAGAAAAACTCTATTCTTCAGAAGAATCTGATACAGACATCGAAGAAACCTCTACCGAACTAAAAATAAAATCAGCCATGAGAACACTGTTCGCGACATTTGGCCCAAATTTAAAAATTACAAAAAAATCAACAGAAGCTGCTGATCAAAAAATAAAGAAAAGACAAGCAAGCAAACAAACGTCTCTGAATTCACCCGCTTCCATCCGGACGGCGAAAACACCAGCGCCTGAACCCAGAAGACCTTGCAAATACTCCCCCATGCCGCAGACGCTTCCGGGAGCCAGAGACTTCAACCAGGACAGCTTCAGTGAAAGGAAGCAAGCGCCGGCCATCTCCTGGACACCCAAGGTCGAACCGGAAACCGAGTCGTCGGAGGAAGAGCACTACGAGGGAGCTACAGCGACGAGAACCTCTCCCAACAGCTTCAGAAGTGAAATGAGCAACGCGCATGCGCAAACACACACAGACAACTACGGAAGACATGAAGAACAAAGAGAACCATTCAGACTCATTGCGAGCATACCCACGCCATCTGCAACTACCAACATCTACAAGATCATGGACAACCTCCAGTTGTAAGTAATGGAACAAACAATATTGGGAACTTGCCTAATGATTTCCCAAAGCTGAGAATAGATGGTATTAATTTACAAGAATGGTGTCAACAACTTCAGGTTGTTTTTCTAAGAGAGAATTTATTATTTTTCATAACTAACCCTCCCAAAAAACCTTGGACTTTAAAATTGGACTGCCTGCACCACAGAGCATTCTACTTATTAATATCTAGTATATCTCCTGCTATGTATCATAGTATTAAGCATAATCTCACTGTCTCAGAAATAATTCATTGCATGTTTAAACTGTTTCATAGTGAAAGCGTAGCAACCACAACAAGAATGTCTAAAGATTTCTTCTCAGCCAGGATAAAATCTGGGACCACTATAAGTGAACACTTAATATCACTAAACAAAATCAGAGCAGAGCTACATTTAAGGGGAGAAATAATATCAGATCAAACAATGAAAAGTGTTATCCTTAATTCATTAGACTCATCATGGGATAACTACATATCACATTTAGACACAATTAATTTGGGATACCTATCTATAGAAAACTTATCAAATAAGCTAATAGCTGAAGATAATCTGAGAAGAAGCCGCTATAGTACACACACAGAACATAGACAGACTAAGAGAGTAGTATTTCGAGAGAAACATTGAGAATCAATTGAATGTTATAATTGTGGATCCAAAGAACAATGTAGAAGAGATTGTCCTAAATTTCTTGGAGAAAGACAAAAACATGACTATAGAAGCAGATATCATAACAGACAATCATCTATTGATAGATATAGATATAGAAACTCACCAAACTTTAGAGAGCATAGAGGGGGCACAGATAATTCAAGAGATAGAAAATCTGGATCATTAAATGGATTAGATAAACATAACATAACTAACATACAAAAGTCAAGTGATAATGCTTGGCTCATTGATTCTGGAGCAACTAATCACACAACACATGACAAGAAAATACTATCTTCATTTATAGAAGATAAATTTGTAATAAAGGTAGCCAATCAAGAAAATGTCCAAGTTATTGGAAGAGGAAGTGTGAATTTACCTGGTCTAGGGAAAATAGAGGGGGTATTATTAATACCAGAAATACCTTACAACATACTTAGTGCAATAAAACTAAGCAGAGATTCTGACATAAATATAGTATTCTCAAAAGGAAAGGCAATCCTAGAGAAAAACAAAACAAATTTGGGTAGTGTGGTTATCAAAGGGGGCCTACCTTATTTAATCACAGAAGAAAAATGGCTACATAATATTGATTCAAACACAGAAGATAACACTAGCATAGAGAATGAAGACAACAGTAATAGTGATAATGAGGAACATGAAACAAACCATGATCACAAAAACACATCCACTAGTGATACACTCAATAACAAGAAACCCACCATTGGGAAACCAATTCATGATGAATGTGCACATATATTACATAGAAAATTAGGGCATGCTAGTTTTCCTGTAATACAAAAAATGATTGAACATGCTGAAGGTGTTAAAATAAAAAATTGTAAAAATTATTTGGAATGTTCAGTATGTAAGTCCTCAAAACTCAGAACTAATCCCAAACCAAAAAGGGCAACAAGGTCATCTGACCACATTTTTGATCTGGTACATATGGATCTAGTTGGTTCATTAACCCCATCAATCACATATAAAAAACAATATTTCCTAACTATTGTAGATGACTATAGTCGTTACGGGTTTGTCTATACTTTGAAACACAAAGATGAAATTTTTAAAAAATTTAAAGAGTTTTATAAATGTGTAGAAACACAACACAATATTAGAATAAAACAAATCATGACAGATAGGGGATCTGAATTCATGTCAAAAGAATTTTTTTATTTATTTATTTTATTTAAATTTCTATACCGCCCTTCTCCAATATAGGACTCAGGGCGGTGAACAGCCAAAGTAAAAACAAGACATAGAAAATCTAAAAACTGTTTAAAATAATTAAATAATTTGGCTGTAATTAAAAACAATTCCAATTTAAAATAGTTTAAAAATTTGACTCAAGCCAGCCCAGCTAGTTGAAATAAATGGGTTTTCAGGGCCCGACAAAAAATCCGGAGGTCTGTTATTGTACGTAACTCTGGGGGGAGGTTGTTCCAGAGGGTGGGCGCCACCACAGAGAAGGCTCTCCCCCTGGGGGTTGCCAGCCGACATTGTCTGGCGGACGGCACCCTGAGGAGGCCCACTCTGTGCGAGCGTACTGGCCGGTGGGAGGCTATTGGTGGCAGAAGGCGGTCTCGTAAGTACCCCGGCCCTAAGCCATGGAGCGCTTTAAAGGTGGTCACCAACACCTTGAAGCGCACCCGGAAGACCACCGGGAGCCAGTGCAGCTCGCGCAGGAGAGGTGTCACATGGGAGCGCCTCGTCGCCCCCATAATCCCCCGGGTGGCCGCGTTCTGGACCAGCTGGAGCCTCCGGGTGCACCCCAGGGGGAGCGCCATGTAGAGAGCATTACAGTAGTCCAGGCGGGAAGTGACGAGTGCTTGAGTGACTGTGCGTAGGGAGTCCCGATCTAGAAAGGGCACAACTGGCGTATCAGGCGAACCTGATAAAAAGCCCCCCTGGCCACGGCCATCAGATGATCTTCTAAAGACAGCCATGCGTCCAGGAGGATGCCCAAGTTACGAGCCCTGTCCGTGGGGGTGAGTGATTCACCCCCAATAGCCAGCGATGGCATCAGCTGGCTATATCGGGACGTCGGAAGCCACAGCCACTCGGTCTTGGAGGGGTTGAGTCGGAGCCTGTTTCTCCCCATCCAGGCCCGCATGGCCTCCAGGCACTGGGACATCACTTCAAGGGCATTATTGGGGTGACCTGGGGTGGAGATGTACAGCTGGGTGTCATCAGCGTACTGATGGAACTCCACCCCGAAGCCACGGATGATCTCACCCACCCAATTCTCTCAATGGCTAAAGGATAAAGGAATGCTACACTTCACATCTAGCCCTTTCTCTGCATTCCAAAATGGAGTGGTAGAACAAAAAAACTCAACACTACAAACCATGATTAGATGTACATTAGAAGATGCTGGCTTAGGAAAACAATTCTGGCCAGAAGCCTTATTATATTCAAATTACACTCAAAACAGAACTTGGTCCAGCGTCATAAATAAAACATCATATGAACTAATGTATAATAGAAAACCTAAAATATCACACATGCACATATTTGGAGTTACAGCGGATGTACACATACCAAAACAATTAAGACGTAAAGGAGATAACGTATCCAGAAGACTTAGATTCATGGGATACGAAACAGGCACAAAAGGATACAGATTTATTGATAATAACAACAGATTCATAATTTCTAGAACAGCTGTATTTCATGAACAGGCCAATTGGTCTAAGATACATCTTAATGAGATATTTCCAGTTACAAAAACAGACATTAAACATCAAGATAAAATAGAGAGAGAAGAACATAACCACAACATACATGAAAACAAGAATAAAACATGGACAAATAGTCACACCAGAATAAGAACAGATTCATTAACCAATAAGGAAGCAAGATACTTACATGATAACGAAAGCATACCAAAAAAAGACAATTAGATGTAACAGAAATCAAGTACCAAGTAAATATAAAGATTACATAATATGCATGAACAACAAAACATCAATACCCAACACATACGAGGAAGTATTAAAACTCCCCATTGAAGAAAGAAAAAAGTGGGAATTAGCCATGGCCAAAGAAATGGACAGCTTGCGAGAATTAGATGTATTCACACCAACTTCTGCACCTAAAGACAAAACAATTATAGGCACCAGATGGATATTTAAAATTAAAAATTTGGAAGAAGGTAACACATTATATAAAGCTAGACTAGTTGCACAAGGTTACGCTCAAAAGTATCCTGAGGATTACACAGACACATACTCTCCCACTGTAAGAACTGAGTGTTAAAACAGCTTTAGTTATTGCATCTGCACTTAATCTTGATGTTTTTCAATATGATATACAAACTGCATATTTACATGCAAAACTTGATAAAGAGATATATGTGAGAGCACCTCACAGCCAATACACAAACAAAAATGGAACTTGGTTATTAAACAAAAGTTTATACGGATTAAAGCAATCCAGCAAACGTTGGTATGAATGTTTGGTCAATGTACTCAAAACCATGAATTTCAATGCCACAACTGCAGACAACTGTTTCTTTGTTAAAAAGGAAGGTGATTCATTGGAATTTGTATTAATTTATGTGGATGACATTTTATATATTGGTAAACATAAAGAAAAAAGAGATATATTTGTAACAAAACTAAATGAACATTTTTCTTTGAAATCACTGGGAAAAGTAAATAAATATCTTGGAGTTCAAATCAGTAAGACAAAAAAAGGATTTAAATTATCTCAGAAAGATAAAATTATAGAACTTCTGAATAAATGTAATTTAAATGATGCTAAACCTTGTGATACTCCAATGCAAACTGATTTTCTAAGAAATATGGATGAATCATCCCCTGAATTTAAAGATAATACACTTTACAGATCGGTTATTGGTTCCCTTTTGTATATATCTAATTGGACTAGACCTGATATTGCTTTACCCCTTAATCTGTTATCCAGATATGTTAGTAAGCCACTAGTATATCATTGGGAAGCTTTTAAACAAATATTAAGATATTTAAAGCATAGCATAGATTTCTACCTACTTTTGGAACCCAATAATGTTAAAGAACCCATTCTCACTTGTTACGCTGATGCGGATTGGGCAGGTGATACTAAGTGCAGAAAAAGCACCTCAGGTTATGTATTCTTTCTTAACGATTGTCCAGTCTACTGGTATATTGGGAAACAAGATTTAGTAGCCACATCAACAACTGAGGCAAAATATATCTGTTTGTTTAAAGCCTCAAATAATCTAGTATGATTTAATGATTTGTTATCAGATGTTTGGAAAAATCCTTCATTACCATTTATTATACATGAAGATAATAAAGCTGCTATAGAGATATCTAGATCTGATGCCATTGGTCAAAGGTCCAGACATATAGATATCAAATTCAAACATGTAAGGCAATTATCTCAAGATGGATTCATTAAGGCCATTCATTGCGAAACTTCAGAACAAATAGCTGATATATTGACTAAGCCTTTGCAATCTAAACAACATAAATATTTAACTTCAAAATTACAAGTCTTATATTGTTCTGAATCTGAATGTAATTATTGTTGTATATTGAATCGGCATTTAGAGGGGGATTTGTCACAAGTAAATGCCTTATTCTCAAATGGGGAAAATGTACATACACAGGGTATCAAGGGTTAATTTATTCTTCCTTCCTTAATATATTCATATGTAACCACTCCCATCCTTTACTCCGCCTTATTGATATAAAAGGGGATGTATGCACCTCCCTCTTGCTTCTATCTGTGATCATTCAGAGAATATAAAATGCCTATTGTAAATAAATAGTACTTTGTTTGAATACTTTGTTCCTGAGTTATTTATTGAGTCTGATCCTCAAAATATTGCAACAATCTTGAGGGATTTTCGTGAGAGTCACACTGGAAGAAGAAACTGTCCAGGGTAATCTTGGACTCCTGACAGAATAGAAACACAATCTATGTTTAAATAAATTGATATCACAGAAGGTGACAAAAGTTTTCTTGTGCCAAAGCAAAATTAATTGTGCATCAGTATATTTCTGAAGACCACTTGCATTTCAATTTACATGACGGGAGAAGAAAACATCCAGGGTAAGTCTTATATTTACATACTGATGAATTTGGAAAGAGCTGTTTCATTGAAACTTTGAGTAAGTGAACTTCATAAACCGCTTAGAGAGGGCTGTAAAACACAGTAAAGTGGTATATAAGTCTAAGTGCTATTGCTATATGGCTTTAAAATTCATCCCCAGAAGCTTGTTGGAGAATGGGTGCTATAACATACCCGTAGAACGTCTCTGTTTAATGTCAGTTTTCCCTGGTGCATTTTAGCAGAGCAATGAGAATATAGTGAAATGGGATAATGGTGGCAACATTCCTCTGGAAGCCAATCACAGTTTTGGGCAGGTTGATTTGATAGAGAAGAAAGAGTTAAAATCCCACATCAGAGGTTTACATTAAAAATCTGAAGGTTATGGTATGTATTTTTTCTTTTTTAAAATAAATATATGAAACAGATGTGAACTTTCTCATATTGCTTAATAGCCTCTTCATGGTACGATGGGAGACTGTATTGCATAGACCCTTCCTCAACCTTTTGGGGCTGATGGACACACTCAGAATTTTTAAATGAATCCCATGGATTGAAAACAATCGGAAATAACCATTTTGCCAGATTGCAAAACAGCAAGGATGTTCCATTCCGTTCCATTCCGTTCCATTCCATTCCCCCCCTCTCTTTTCCTCCCTCCCTCCCTCCCTTCCCCCTCCCATTTCCTCTCCCTCTCCCTCTCTCCCTCCCTCCTTCCCTCCTAAGGAAAGCAGTGTGCTGTAAACACACACGTTTCGTTTCTAAAAAATCTTATGGGCCTCTTTCAGGACTGATTCTGAATATCTACTGATTGCTGAGCTCTGGGAATCACTACACTTGATAACTACACTTAGACTGTTCTGCTCCTTGTATATATATTCCTATTCCTTTTTTTATTTAAATAAAAGACAATATTCTAAATCAAAGAGGGTAGAGGTAGACGAGACTGTGTTATTTAAACCATGCACACTTCAGTTCTGCTTTATTTATTTATTTACTTCTGGCTAAGAAAATCCCTGATGAGAAATGAAGCGCTTGTGCTTAGCTAATCTACACCCTTTCTCCAAAACTGATGGAAAATGAAGTGTCTAGTAACCATCCCAGCTTCCTGGCTGGGAACAAATGACTCTTCGAAGTTCAGTTACTGAACTAATTATCCGAAAATGATTGCCTGGGGTTGGATCATTTATCATCTCATCAGCATTCAGTGCCACTGCTATAGGATGAAGGAAGAAGTGAGAAAGAGGAAGAAACCCTTAAGAAGATGATCAGATAAAAGGAGAGCAGGAAGAAGGGAAATGGTTCTGTACGCAGCACTGTCTCTCTCTAATCATGCCCCCTCCCAGTCCAACATAAGAAAATAACTGAAATGAAATTATTTTTTTGTGAGAGTGAACTGGAAGCTTCAGGGCTCAAGGTACCTATGGATTCTTGAAGGACCACATTCAGACTTGCTCATTATAATAACTGGGCTTGGTTGTAACTAAATTCATGATCTGGAGGATGAATTAATATACTCTTTGTGAGACATTAGGCTAGATTTGCACATTATGTTAAGAAACATTCCAGTCTGTTTGATCTCGGCTAATTGAGGGTTTTTGAGGGGCCACACTTGAATAAATGGTGACTTTTGATTGATATATGACACAGTCTAAATGTGCAATCCCATTTATTCTTCACTAGGGTTTACTTTATATATCTGTGCTGTATATTTTACAAAGAGGCTGGTAAATATTGGCATAAAAATTCTTTTAATTTGAATGCTTAACAAGAAAAACCAAAAAAAAAAAAAATTTGAACAACTTCTCTATTTCCTTTAGAAATAATCTCTTGATGACTCACTCTCATAGGTTCTTCCATCATTCATTCGGCTATAAGCGAAACCAAGTCATTCATGTTATTAGCCTCTCAAAGATTCAGAAGCAGCTATATGATGGATGTTTACTAATGGAAATTCATGTTTAGAATATATGCCATGAAAATTTTAAAATATTATGCAGTGATAGTTCTCTGAAATAAGTTACCTTTCATTGTCTGTCCCAGAAATCTAACTGGATAGATGCAGCTATATTTTATAACTCCAGATTGTGTGTTCCTTCCAGCTCTGGTGCCTCTTTGTAACAAAAAAAACAAACAAAAAAAAAAAAAAAACAAAAAAAAAGACTTTAATTCTAATAAATGAGTAAATTGTATGATTTAAAAAAAAATCCTTCGGGCTAACTGAATGTTAATGGTATTATCAGCAAGATAATATTTACCATGCAAATATTTGTGGCCCAAATGTTCTCTCTAATATGAAATGTGACTTTTCCCTCTTTTCTTAAGAGCTAAGTTAGGAGGTTGGAAAATGGAACTGAAAAATCATGTGTTGGTTCTTCAAAGAATTAGTGAACAAAATCCTTGGGAATTCTGTTCAGAATTTGGAACTGAAATCTGGAAATGTTGCATAAGAAATAGACCCAACTTGGACTATCCTGTTATTATCACAAGTTGTATCATTATCAAGGTCTTCAGTTTAAACCAATTAACTCCAGAAATATACACCGAAAGACAGAAAGGTCTTTGTTGATAATTCTTGGTCCCCCATTCATAGAATCCATGAGTTAAGATGAGAAAAATGTGTCTGGAAATCAGGTTTCTGCAGTAGCATACCTGTCATTGCCATCTTTTTTTGTTTCTGAGAGAATTATATCCTAATCTTCTATATAAAATAGTGTTTAGAATTGAGACTAGGGTGCTGCAAAGCTTGATGTATGGAACCAGATCTCTTCAATCAGGTATAAATGACATTAATATTAATATAAACTTACAATAAAAAATAAGTTGAGATCTCAAGCAGTAAAAATAGCAATCCAAGCAAAACTCAAGCCAGCATTTTGAAAGATTTTTCTTTTAGATCTAACAGAACGTCATTTGGCGATTGCAGCACCAATTCTGATTCCAATTCACTGGTTAGATTTATAGCTTAATTGTCCCAATTTATTTATATCCAGATTCTTCTTTCTTGCAAGCATGTTGTTTTGTATCTTCTAGTAATTTGTTTTTAATATTTTTTAATATTTAAGATATATTGTTGTGGTAATTTTAAATTCCCATTTAAGTTGGAGTTATTTAGTTCTCTGCACTGTGTTAAATTCAGCACTTCTTTGGGAAGAAAAGCAGTTACTTATTTTAATAAATACATAAATCCCACAGAGATCTGATAATATACTAGAGATGGAAACTGATCACACTGAGTACAATTGAAGTTAAAGTCTCAAGATCTGTAGTCAGAAGTTTATAATAACACACATACTGTAGGGTATTATTGTGGCATGAAAACAAAACAAAACAAAAGCCTTTTTGTTCAATGACATGCCTGTGCTTTCTATACATACTTCACCTTTCTGATTTAAAAGAGTTTAAAGAGTTTATATATCTCTATATAATTCTGGTCCACCTGTTCACTTATTTATTTATCAAATTTGTATGCCAACTAAAGGACCAAGCATCAAACTTGGGCCTTTCCGTAAGTAAGGAATATGCTGCTTTACCTTGCAGCCAGGGATGCTATCTAGCCAACTTAGTGCAGTTTTTAAAAGTCCATTACTGAATTGCTTTGCTTGCCTTCAAGAATGGCTGAAACAGATGGCACTTTTTGCCTACAAGATTAGCAAAAATGAATAGGAAATTATCACCACAATGTTGGAAATGTAACTCAGCGACAGGGTCTTTTTATCACATGTGGTGGTTATGTACAAAAGCTAGGATTTTATGACATCAGATAAGGGCATGGTTGGAAGAGATACTAGACCAAAATATAGATCTGAGATCAGAACTATTCCTATTAGGAATCACAAAAGAGAAATATGACAAAGGACAGATATACTTAATGCTGCATGTTATAACTGCAGCAAGATTGGTTTATGCACAATATTGGAAAAACGAAGAAATCCCTCCCTCCCCCCCCCCCCCCCCCGGAAGAAGAAATAATAAAGAAAATATTGGTCTGTGCCAAAATGGACAGGCTGACACTAGAAATTAAAAACAAGGGTGAGACAGAATATTTTGAAAAATGAACAAATTGTATCAATGGTTGGAAAGGAGGAAAAGGAGTCAGAGAAGAAAAGGATTTGTAGAATAAAAAGTGGATAATAATTAGATAAAGATATAAATGAGGACAAGGGATATGGTTATAAGATCAAAATGGCAATGTATGATAAGTAGTAATTATATTTATTGTTATGTTAAAGATATGTATGGAAATGACAAAACCGTGATGGTTACACCGTGTCCAATATTTTTAATGTTTATTTAATAAATGTTTTTTTTTTTAAAAAAAAAGAATGGCTGAAACAGAGTGAGGCAAGCTTCCTCTGTTTGGAAAAGGAGACAGCATGGACCAACTGAAAGTGCAACCTGGTTGCAGGTAGCTTGTGGAGCAGAAGGTGCCTCTCATCTTTTCCTGATGGCCAAGATGGCCTTCCATCCTGTCCTCCACATCTGGAAGGAAGAAGCCATGGTTTTTTTCAGGGAGGGCTCTGCTGCCTCTTTGCAATGTGTGTGGATGGTGGGCTTTCTTCAGCTGGATTAAGAAGTCTAGGAGAATGCCAGGCTTGGTTTCATTGATGTGGCAATGAACTTAGAAATAACTAGCTGGGCTATTAAAACAGCTGCAATGACAGCTTCTCAGTCCTATCTGCTGATTGGGTGTGTGTGTGTCCTATTTGCAACCCATGGGAAGCTGGTTAGCAAACTGAACAGACAGAGTAAGTTCAGGATAAACTCCTGCATTTAGATACAATTTCACTTTGCTGAAAGAACTCAAAGTCAAGAAGTAATGGGTGGAAGCTTGTTAAAGAGAGATCCAACCTAGAAATAAGGAGAAATTTTCTGACAGTGAGAACAATTAATCAATGGAGAAGCTTGACTCTTGGGGTTATGGATGCTCCATCACTGGAGCATCAAATATAGACTGGACAATCATTTGACCGGGATGGTATAAGGCTCCTGCCTTGAGTAGAGAGTTGGTCTAGAAGACCTCTGAGGTCCCTTCTAGCCCTATGATTCTAGGGTACCTGAGTAAGGCAGACGCACAGGGAACCTTTACATCAAATCCACATCTCGTGTAGATGTCGGCAAAAAGGGGAATGGTCTCTTCTGAACAAGACTCCTTGAAAGCATCTATTAGACCTTCAGAAACCACACCTAGAAATGATTGCAATAGCTTGGTTGGGGTCTTGAGATATGTTTGGTCATAGTGTTTATTCTTGACAGCCAACATGGCCGCACTTTCTACCTAGTGTGGCCCCTTCATGATTCTACTAACCTGATGTCCTGGTTGCCAGAACTTGTTGTTACCTAATTTAGGTAATTCCCATAGTACCTAGTATGTAGCAATTCTCAACAGGGTTTTCCTATCTGCTTTTGGAGTTCAGAATTCCAGAAAATGATTCAGAGTGCTAGATTCTAAATTCCTTCCCTTAAAGTTCAATGCACTTTTTCTGCAAACCACTAGGTGTCAGTGAGTCATCTGATTTTCACTATATACAATACTAGACAGAGAACCAGGAAAGATCTGGGTGCAAAGTTGGCCTGCTGTTTCTTTCAAGGCAGTTTAGAAAGCAAGGAAGGTTTCTTTTTGTGTCCAGCAGAAGATATTAGATTAAGACAGCGACACTTCAGCTACAGCAAGTCTCTGTGCTTTAAAGTAAGGCAAACCAAATAAAATCCAGGCATCCAAAACTCAGAATGATGATCATTCTTTTTTAAATTCAGTTTTGAAAAGCAATTTAATTCGGCTCTTGTCAGATCCTGATACCCACTGATACTTTAATCCCAAGCAAAGCTTTTCATTGATTTACGTAACATCTGTAGGACTTTCTTCTAGGCACAGAAGAAAAGAACCCAAAAATGAGTAGCTTTTTCAGTAGTTGAAGGCAGAAATCTTTTGAGGTTTTAAGAAGATACAAAGTTTATGGATTAATTGGCTGATGTGAGAAAAGAAAGTCTAGTTGCGGGTATAGGGGAACAATCCTCAAGACTATAGTTATTTTTCTCATGGGTAGAGTTATAAGATTCAAAGCCAGAACATTTTCATATTTTATTAAAGCTCTGGATGTGGCAGACAATAATAATAATAATAATAATAATAATAATAATAATAATAATAATAATAATAATAATAATAATAATAATAATAATAATTTTGCAATACTATAATTGCAATGGGCCTGTCATCCATCTTCTTCCCTGATTAAGATTTCAGGTATTTAGTATATGAGGGGACTGGACAATAGATGAGGGGGTTGCCCAAAAGATTCACAGCAGACTTATTTATTGACATCTGGAGTTTTAAAGCTCTATGACTGTTCTGTGGACTTAAATGTGGCAAACTGCTGGTGTGAGCAGAAACAACTCACTGTACTACCCATTTGTTTCTGTATATATATTTCCAAGGCCAATATTATTTATACTTGTGCACATGTGCATATTTTGCATTTCCCCCAAATTTGCTTTGTCCGTTTAAAGCAGAGAAGAGGGAGAAGGTAATAGAAGGAAGTGAGCTATTTTATCATAACCTCTTGAAATAGGCTGAACATTTGGCTCCTGTAATTTTTCCTGACAATTGCATGCGCACACTTGGTACAAAATACCTGACATGACCTTGGTTGCCCCTGGTAAATGTCAGCACATAATTGTTTTCTCAAGTAGCCCTAGCAGCTTCTCCTTGCTAATAAAGAATTCTGGTAAAGAAAAAACCGTTTTTAAAACAATTTTGCCTCATATGCATATCTATTTCTACAGGAGCTGTAACCTTTCCTGGTTATGCCGCCGACAGAGGATATTAGCAATATTTACATGAGCAGCAAGAGGTGTTTTTATGGCAAGATTAATTTGTCACTGAGTTTTCATGCAGCTGAGAACTGTGGCCCATTTGATGAATACCAGTGTATTACATATGCAAGCATAGCCTATTTTGAGACCTTGTGCTTTGTAGATAGTGACCTGCCCATTAGAACTGAAAAAACATGTCTACTCTACAAGATTTCAAATGCCACTTGATTGGGGCTCCAGAAAACAACATACAGAGGCCTAGGAAGGAAATAGTGGGTACATATTTGTCCCAGCATTCTTTCTGTAGGCAACAGGAAACTATGCATAGAGCATATACAAAAATTAAAATATTTTTGGTGCTAGAATAGCCGGATCACTTTCAGTTTGGGCCATTTTATTTACATAAATTAATCCCTAAATTCCTTGTGTCTCATTTCTGTAATAATCTATTACTTTTAAAGACATAAGACATGTACAAATCAGAGATAGAGAGATGTGTTTTTCTTATTATATGTATTTGTAAGTGTGCTTTCTTTCAAAATCTGTACTTCTAACTATATTTTATCTAAAGGATACAAATGTTAAAAGTATCCTAATGCACCTATGAATTTGCAGCTGAATCCCAGTATGCAGAAAAATGAGAAAACTTAAGAGTATAATTGCATTCTGAAACGCATGTTCATTTTGGAGGGATAGATCAAATCAGTAGTGACATATGCAATGAATTTCACAATCTTCTCCATGAGGTACAAATATAGTTTATAATTCAGATACAACTGTTGAGTTGCAAACTCTTCTGGGTTAACAGAATAATGTTTTGACCTCTTCAGTCTCCCTTTCTTGAGAGCTACATGGCAACCTGCCTAAACAACTATTGTCAGAAACCTGACATTTTGCTATCAAGCCAATACAATTATGGCAACAAAAAAAGTAAGAACATGTTGAAACTCTTCTTACCTTTGGACTGATTTGGGGTATTTTTCCTACTGTGAAACTGTCTTTGATTCCAGAAAAGTTAGAATATTATTTCTCTCTCTCTCTAGATTCTTAGTGAAGACAAAAAAAAAAAAATCTCTTGGATTCTTATGCAGATTTATTGTGGCAAATTCTTTCTTTTCTCAGATACCTGAAATATATATTCTTAGTCCCACATATGTATTTATTCTTCTTTTGATTGGATCCTATATTTATTGTTTTTCATTTTCAACATATGAATAAAGAAGTGGTGCAATCTGTGGACAGAGGCCCAGGTCTATGTTACTGTATATTTAAGTGAGCACCTGTGCTTAATTTATTATTGTGTATAGTGTTTTAGAGGACTTAAATTTCCATTCTTAGCATTGTGGTTGCAAAGCTACACCTGGTTTCAATGCAATATGAAGATGTATCAGTCAGAGATGGACAGGTCATTCTGTTCTATAGCTTGGTGTAGACTGTAATTATCAGCCAAATAGGGAAAGCTAGCCAGACTGGACATGATGTGTGATTAAGTGATACTATCTGCAATTCAGTCTGTGACACAGTATTGGGGGATTGCAGCCGTGCACATTGTATTCAACATGGCATATCAACTAACACAAAAATACCACCCTCATTTCAGAATGACATGTGAGGCTGCTTTTAATGTTCAAAGATATTGGGGAAGGCTGTGAAGAAAGCTGATATAATAGTAATAATGCTTTATCTGCATTTTGATTCCAATTGAAAATGTTTGTTTTAATTTTTTTTTTAAAAAATTTTTTTTTTTAAAAAAAAGAATGCAAGCTGCCTTCATCCATAGCAGCTTGCATTCTGCAAGCCATCATACTGGACTCCCAGGTAAATGATTAAGGACAAGGAAGAAGCCTTTTAGGTAGGGTCTCCCGATCAGTGACATGAGCTTTGGTCAGTGGTCCAAAGTCTTATGGAAACTTATGAAGACCAAAATGACCTCACTGGCTTTTTAAAAATTGGATTGCTTGTTTTACTTGTAATGGGTACTTTGAATTGACTTGTTCTACATCATTAATGCACAGCACTATCTTTACAGAATGTCTAAAATTTATTTTATGCTTTAAAAATTCAGAAGGACACACATGCATAACTGAAAGTTGTGAAAAGTTTGTGTCCATTCAAAACTATCATATATACAGA